>VDFB02104592.1:0-14044 GCA_007258455.2 Sequoia sempervirens | reverse complement strand
TGAAAACCGCTTGTTGATGAAAATGAAGATGAAAATCTAGAATGATGTTGAATTTAATGAAAATACTTTTCTTAAAATTGAAGTGGTGTTTTCGCATAATCTTCCGTCAAATTTCTTGGAGGAAAATAAGAACACATGTGAATAGAATATACACCGAATTCTTTTATCGTAGAAATATTGCATTTCAATGTCAACTAATGATGCAATTGATGAGAATGCAAAAAATGAGGAAAGTAATGAAAAGGTTAGGCTTTTATGTTAAACCAAAAAAAAAAGATCAATCATTAAAACATGTTATGTCTACTGTTGCTAGTGCCATTCAATCTATTAGGAAAAATAGTCGATCTAAAGATAAAAACATAGCAAGAAGAGCTATAACTATTGCTATAGTTAATAAAACAACTTTGAATAAAAGAATGGTAAGCAATATTAGTGAAGTTTTTAAAATGCATCCTAAAACATTACTAAGAGTGGCAAAAAGAAGAGAAAGTATAGAAAATGATCCTATCAATCAATGTTGGAGTTTCAAAGGATCTACTACCGAGGTCTGGATATAAAATTGAATGTTGAAAATTAAATCTTTGATCGAAAATATTGGCATGATAATACTAGGGTTTCATCTAATGCCAGAGATGTTTTAAAAATTAAGGGTGGGGTCCAAAGTTCACATCCTCACCCAGTAAAACACCTATTAGATACAACACAAACCTGACCTTATAGAAAATTTTGTAGCAATTCAGTTACTTGGTAATATTAAAATAAGTCAAAAGTCTTTTGAAAAATGTAAACCCTGGTATGTAAAAATTAATAAGCAATGAATATCTTGTTGTTGCAAAATACATGTTCAATTTCATTATTTTTTTGATGTTTTTCGATATATACGTTGTACCTTGCATTCTAACATGATTATACAAGATTGTGGTATTGATATGCCACCTAAAGCAATAAGAGAGTTTATTTCAGGTTTGTTTTGTGAAAAATCTAATGATAAATTATTTTATTTAAGTTCTTGTATTTCTGGACAATGCATTAACTACAAAAATCTTTCATTTTTAAGAATTTGTTTGCATGAAACTGTTGATCATGATTTTGGACAACAATTAGTAGACATCAAAATATTTAGGAATGTTCACTATTCTTTAAAAGATGGAAAAATAGGAAAGTGTTGTGATTTAGTTACAAAAAAAGTTAGTGCATGCATTTAAGAGTGAATTTAATAATAAAATTGTACCAAAATATGTTATAATTAACATGCTCGATGTATTTTGATGGCCAATTTCAAGACATGTAGAAAACACATTTCCCAATTGGTACTATACTTTCAGTGGTTGATTTTGTGGAGAATTATACTCTCGCTCCGCAAGAGGAAATTCAATCTCAATATTATAATTCTGTGCAAGTAGCTATGTTTGTCCATATTGTTTATAGACATGCAGATGATAGCATTGAGGATGATAGAAAAGTTTTGAGGGAGTATCATTTTTATTTGAGTGACAATCGGTTACACTCATCAGAGTTTGTTCAATATTATTTTAGTATATTTTATAGAAATTTAAGAGAAAGAGGAATCCATATGAAAGAGCACCTCATATGGTCAGATAATTGTGTGGTAGTTCAAAAAATGCTAGAATGTTCTATTGGTTAAGTAGGGTTCACATGAACTTAATGTCCAACATATATGAGTTTTTGAAGCTGGGCATGGTAAAGGAGAACATGATGGAGTTAAAAGGCAGGTCAAAAAGAATTCTTGCTAGAGAACAATTAAAATTCAAGGATTCAAGAAAATTTAAAATTCTACCATGAGATTTGGATTTGGTATAATAGAAGATTATCCCAGACCGTTCGAAAGGGATTACTCTCTACAGCTTCATCGCATTCTTTTGGCTGGTGGAAGAAGAAAACATTGTATCTAGAGTTGATTGTGAGACAATTAGTGGATCTACTAAATGGCATTCATTTAGGAGTGCGACATCAAGCACATGGACTATTTGGACAAGGGAGCTTGCATGTTTTTTCCATTTTTGTATCTCAGGAAATTGGGAAGCTTGTGAAAATACAGAATGGGTTGAACAGTGGCAGCAAAGATCGTTGACACCTATAGAAGCACATAATCAATATGAAATAACTATTGAAGAAAATGATCAATTGTTTGCATCTGAAGATTATGATCATGTTTCAGACCTTGTACAAGAAGGTAATTTTAATTTAATTTATTTCATTTTATTTTGTTTTATTAAGTTATTTTTTAATACTAAATTAGTTATATGGATATGCACAAGTTATTAAATCGAATTTTGTTGGCAGGAAATGTGTATGTAGTTATTGCACCTGAGGGGAATGAAGAGCAAATAGAATATTGGTTGGCTCGTTGTGTGGAAACTAAACATAAGTTGTTAACACCTCGAGAAGATGATGATGGATTTCATTATCCAACAGGTACGATGATCCCCTTAAGACACCTCCTACAAATTTTGATAACAAGTTTAGATCCCCTTAAAGCAATTCTTTTTAGAACAAGTCTTGATCCCCTTAAGTAAATTTTTGAGAAGTTATTTTGATGATGGTTTTTGAACATGTTTTCCAATAGGATCGTGGTGGTGGTTGTTGGCACTTGGCTACAAAAAAATACTTGAGAAGAAAGAATGGTCTACCTACATTCAAAGACTATGAAACACATAAAAATATTATGCATTATTCACATTTGGTGGTGGCAACAAATATAAAACTAGAGCGCTATTGTGGAAGACCTTCAAAAAAATTACTATGGTCAATTTCTATGGAAGAGCATGAGGCAATCATAGATGCATTGCAAAAAGGAGAGGATGCAGATGGTACAATGGACTAAGTAAATACAGGTAAATCTAGTTTTGGTTTTATTTTGTCCTTTTAAATACATTAAATACATGTTTCTACATTGGTCAAGTGTGTTATTAGTTGAAATTGATTTAAATTGTTCTTTTATATATCCTTAAGGCATAATCACAAAAAGGATCTAGTCCATGCAAATTCAACCTAGACAACATGGAATACTTGGTAAAAATAGGTAATTATCAGTTAAATTATATTTAAATACATGTTTGATTACATATTGATATTGCTTAGACATTAATAGTTAAAATTGGTTTATTGTCATTTTCTATATCCTAAAGCCATCATTGCATTGATCTCATACTTTGAAACAAAAAGGAGAGGATGCCTAGATTCAACCTACAAACATGTCTGGAATACTTTTAAATGCAGGTACTTGAGTTCTGTACACATAGATAGTTTTATATAAATTAAAATACGTATGTTTTGATGATTTCATTGATATTGCTTGTACCTTTTTGATATCAGGTGGTGTGAAGACCTACTACATTCTAGCCATGAGTTTGAGATGTTCTTCAAATGGCATATCCAAATTTTGTAAACATCATTTTGAGATGACATATATGTTCATACATACTTACAAAATTAAACATACTCTATGTACTTGTATGTATAAAATCAATATTCTATATATTTAGGCGTATTATGACCCCTTAATACATCCCCTTAAGACGTTCTATTATGACCCTTTTAGACATCCCCTTAATTAACATGTTCTATTATGACCCCTTTAGACATCCCCTTAAGACATATTATAACCCCTTAAGACATCCCCTTAAGACATTCTATTATGACCCTTTTAGACATCCCCTTAATTAACATGTTTTATTATGACCCCTTTAGACATCCCCTTAAGACCCCTTAAGACATCCCCTTAATTAACACGTTCTATTATGACCCCTTTAGACATCCCCTTAAGACATATTATAACCCCTTAAGACATCCCCTTAAGATGTTCTATTATGACTCTTTTAGACATCCCCTTAATTAACATGTTCTATTATGACCCCTTTAGACATCCCCTTAAGACCCCTTAAGACATCCTTAATTAACATCACGCTCTATTATGACCTTTAGACATCCCTTAAGACATATTATAACCCCTTAAGACATCCCTCAAGACGCTCTTATTATGACCCCTTTAGACACCCCCTTAAGACGTCATTATTTGTTTTGACAACTTATAAATTAGTGTTAGATGAACTATTATTTATAGTATTTATTAATGCTTTTATTCTCTAGTCTTCTATGGTATTGTTAGGGTTAGGATTAGAATTTTAATTAGAGTTAGAATTGAACCCTAATTCTAACTATAATACTAATTGAACCCTAACCTCTAAGCTTTAGGGATTTAGGATAACTTAAGGGGATATATGTAGTAAGATCCTAGGAAAAAATTACATGGCATAAGGGAATGAAATTTGGTGGTGTTGCCTAAGGCAACCAAATTTCATTAAGAGCCTAAGAAAAAATGATGGCTTTAGGGTTTACGGTTTAGACTTTAGAGTTTAGGGTTTAGGGTAATAGGATAACTTAAGGGGATATATGTAGTAAGATCCTAGGACAAAATTACATGGCATAAGGGAATGAAATATGGTGGAGTTGCCTAAGGCAACCAAATTTCATTAAGAGCCTAAGAAAAAATGATGGCTTTAGGGTTTAGGGTTTAGACTTTAGAGTTTAGGGTTTAGGGTAATAGGATAACTTAAGGGGATATATGTAGTAAGATCCTAGGACAAAATTACATGGAATAAGGGAATAAAATATGGTGGATTTTCCTAAGACAACCAAATTTCACTTATGATGTTGGGTAGGACAAAATGAATGGTTTAGTGTTTAGGGTTTAGTTTTAGAATTTGGAATATTTAATGAACTTGCAAGTTAGTGAAGAATTTTTTTCCATATGATTACTGAATGCTTAATACTAAATCTACTTAAGTGATAGCAAATAATTTGTGATATTCATGAAATATTATGACAAATCTTTTGGTTTCATGATGTTTGAACTCATTGTTTCAATTTGGAATGCATATCTAAAATATTGAGAGAATAATCATAGTCCCTTTGAGATTAACAACAATATCACATCATTACCTAAGAGTGACTCTAGTGCAATGATGATATGGTTATCAAAGGGTTGGGATGGAACAAAAGCCAATCTTTGTCCTATAAATGTAGAATTTCGACTTTGGTTGTCTTTGTTCCATATCTTTCAAGAAGGATAGGCTCTTTGCAGTCTTGTTTGTGAAGAATTTATTCATGCTATTTACTATGAGTAAAATCGTCCTCAACAGGAACTAGCACTAGAAGGAGGGACATCTCTCTCTCTCTCTGTTTAAAAATTTAGGTATCATTTCCTAGAATTTGAATAATTGTGTTTCAAAACATTGGTTCTAAGTTTGGAAGGAAGCTTGTGATTGAGAAATTGAATGCAAGTTGGTCTTCATGATGCAAGTTGGAAGACTTTGTAAAATCCTTAATCAGAAACTACATCCTTTGAGTTTTTTTACTTTTAGAAGAGTCACCGAGTGTAGAATTCATGATACAACTGACCATGGTGAACTTGAGTGTGAATTTTTTTAACTAGGGTTTGTTTGGCCATATGTAGAGTGATTCCATTAACAGAAGAAATTTTAACTACTAAAAGAAATGGATTGTTAATGAGAAAAAAAATTCCCTAGTGAAGTTGGAAATATTAAAAAATCAACCGATATATCAAAATAGTTGGAAAACTGTGCTTATTATAAAGAAAATTTTAACGCTTTGCAGGAAAATAGGCGAGAATGTTGAGATCTAGAGATATTTCATCACAAATGAGGAAATAAAATTTATGAATCATCATTTCCTGTACACATGAAAAATGCGGATAATGAGATGGAGGAGGAAAATCGAGCGAGAAAAGCATGCATTGTGCTTCAAGTTGGAAATTCACCAACTATAAAAAGGCATTTTCCTAATTTTATACAAGATACAAAATATCAAGTTTTTACTTTTTCTCTTTCTGATAGTAATATAAGTACTGATATATCGTGGTCTAAAAAAATGCAAAGTGAATATAGGGCCAAAGATATGAATAATTTCAAAAGAGGAGGAAGCAGAGAAATAAATGTAGCCTTTCATGGAAATGGACCAGGGCTGGAGGAAGGTACAGTATGGTTGCATCAGATGAAATATGTGCAATCAATCTCTAATGAGATTAGTTTCATACATTTGAGCCAAATTGTGGGTAAGTACACTTTTGAATTCATGGTGTTTAAATGCAAAAAAATCTAGATAATCCATTTTTACAGTAGAATATTGAAAATTTTGATAAGAGAATTTAAAGACAAATCTGCTATAATTCATACTAAAACTGTATAAGAAATAGATGTGGAAATTGAAATAAATTGCTTTATTAGAGTTAATCTTTTGTTATGTTAGAGTTAGGGTAGTGAGGGTTAGTTTTCTTTTTGTAGGGTTTTGTGTTTGTTTTGTTTTCTTTCCTCATTTTGTTTGTTGTTTTTTTTTGTTCTTTTCTTTTGTCTAGCCTCTACATTAGCAAATCCTGCTTAAGTTTATCTTACACATGAGAGTGAATTCAAACATTTTGCAAAATTGAAATGAGAAAGAGAAACAATAAAGCCATTTACAGTAAAACATGCTTTAAAATGTACCAAAAGATATATGTGTGTGTGTGTGTATCATGTATATACATTAGATATCAAAAAATACTTGTTCAAAAAAATTAAAAAAGAGTAAAAAGAAGAGTGAGAAAAGTTGTAGACGATAGTAGCTATTTAGTTGATGTGGGACACCTCTTCTATTGGGGCTAAATAACCTATGTAGGCAAGTTCACGTTGCATTTCAAAGTCTTGGATATGGAGATCAATAAGAAAGGACCAAAGTGGAACCACTTCCCCATGTTCCAGGAACCCAGAAATGTCATCCATGGAGTGAATCTCAATGGTCAGATGTGCAACAGCTAAAATAGTATCCAGATTCTCCAAGAATTCAGCTTTCACTATTAGGTTTGTAGTAGCACAAACATCTTCAACAGGTAGCCCAATGTCCAGAAATGATGCTACAAAGTGAGAAGCAATGTCAGAGTAGAAATGAAAGTAGCAGTTGGACACAACATATCTTTCCCTAAGGACTAAGCATAAATTTGGCACAGTGAAGCTAGAATTCCTAATAAAGAAGACCTTTTTCAATCCTTTGTGGTGTGATAAGTTTCCTAAGAAAATTGGAGTATCCATGGCTAAGAAGCAAATACGAAGAAAAATAGTGGATTTACAAAAACTAAAAAAAGAATGGAAAAGAAAAGAGAAGTGTGAAGAATTTGAGAAGAGATGCATGAATTTATAGAGAGTTGTAAGGAAGTTGTGGTGCATAGTTTCCTTAAGTAATTTTTTTTTTTTTGGAAACTATAAGCAAGGTGGGAGCTAAACAATAATCTTCATAATTAAAGGTTAAATAAAATTAATTCTTTACACATATCTAGTGAAATTGCTTAAAATTTTAGTACAAAGATTATGAATCAAGCAAGTTGAAGATTTTGAAATTAATAGTGACTATTTCAAATTGTTTAAAAGGAGTTGTACTAATTATGGAGGTGCTTATGTGTGTAGAATACACAAGAGAATGAAGTTGGAAAAGCAATACACGTTATCACTTGAGTAAGTGAAGAGATAATATGTGTTGAATAAGGCATGCAAATTTAATACAAAATAGTGTGATCGTGTTTTAAGGTAATCATGAAATTTTTGATCCATTAATGAAGTGCAGCTTTGTCAAGTCAAAATAGCTAGCAAAAATTTTATTAGTTGCCATAAAATTTAATTGGAAGGGTGTAACTAATGTTTCTAAATTTAGATTTAAATTTGGTAATTAAGTTGTTTATTGCTAAATTTTAATTTATGCATTTTTTTAAACATATAGAAAGCTATAGTTAGCTAGGATTTGGCATAAGTTAGTAAAATTTAGCTAGAAACACACACCTACAAGGAATCATTAAATGAGTTTTTGGGAAGTAGTGAATTGATGAAGGGATTTACGTTGAATGAAGAATCAAAAAGTAACCTTCGCTACCATTTTAATTCCCAACCTAATAGTGGTGCTTCATTTCTTGCAAGTTGATAAATGAGCTATTATTGAAATATCAAAAGTGAAAATGTGCTATCATTGCTATTCTAAAAAAATAAAAAATAAAAAATAAAAAAGAAATATATTTATATATATATATATATATATCAACTCTTTAGGCTATCCAAATAACTCTACCGGGGCTATGGATGCCTAACTGGCAATAGAGCTATGCTTGGGGGAATTACGAAGATAACCTTATTGGGGCTATGGATGCTTGACTGGAAGCAAGGCTCTATCCATGGTTGGCTTTGGAGGATCACTATATTATGTAGTTCAATGTTAATGAACTGATTCTTTTTACTAAGTTCTGAAAACTAGAATTAATTAGAGCACACACGAATGTTTCTGGTGGAGTTTTACTTTTTTATGCTAGAATCTAGGTAAAGGTAGAAATTTATTGTTTTAAAATATGTATAAGTTTTAATTTACAACTGGTGATTGAATTTCAAGTTTGGTTTAAATTTGGTTTTATTGGTTGCAAGTTGTTGTGTGGTATCACAACACACCCCAAGACTGAAAAGACTTGGGGACCCAAGTGAAAAATCTGTAACTCTTATGGTAGGAACTAGCAAATTGAAAGATCACCAGAGGTGAAAGAGAAAATCTTTGATAATAAAGGATTTTGTATTGTAAGTGTTTCAGGCACTAGAAACTGGGTACCAAAAACATGAAAAAGGAAAAAGGTAATGTGAAGTTCAAGCAGAAGGCTCCAGTCTGGTATGAAGCATTCTCGTATAAAGTGTTCCAGTATAGTGGAGTTTTGGTATAACTAAGGTCTGGAAAAGTAAGTGGGTAAAAGCTAAATACTAGGTATTGGGTTATAATGTAGAGTGAAAATGTGAAATTTAAAATGTTTAATGATCTCGGTGATCTGGTGTATGCATGAGGATTCATGATATACTTTTAAAAGGCGTGTTAATTATGAGATTTTTGTACTAACATTGGAATAATGGTTTTATTTACATGAGACATTATAAATGTTTTTTTTTAAAGGATTTCATGTGTGGAATTTGTGATTGCAAGAGATATCAACTGTGATGCAAAGCTCAGGTATGGATGGTCAGGAAAACTTGAATCATGGATCGAATAATTTTTAGTTTGGTTTGATCACTTTGGGAGGTGATAATGTAGATGGCTTTGAGTCCACATAAATGTTGGGGATCTTGGTATTTCACATGCGGTGGGAACAAATGCTAATTTTTGGGAGAACCCATTCCTGAGAGTGATAGAACTAGAGTCAAGAAAAGTGTATGGGGTGAAAATTCCACCTTATCATTCTAAATATATGGAAAGCTCCTACATATTATCATGATTCAAAGTATCATCCTAGTGAAGATTCCAAATTAACACTTGAAGAGCTTCATTGAGTGATTGGAGTTGACTTCCATTGACTTCAATTGCAATTCTCCTATTGGTCACTATATTCCATGTGCCTTGATGAGATTGGTCCCTTGGATTCCCTCTCATGTAGTTTCCTTATCTTGTTTGAGCCTTTGTTCTATAAATTGCCACAGGATCTTCTTTTTTATTTTAAGTTTGAAATTTTTGGATGTCGGAGGAGCATAAACTTTTAAGTTTTGTTATTTTTTCCCATTTTCTGAACCATTCCAACATAAAAATTTATATGCACATAGACATTAATTAATATCAAAGCTTATTAAATAGCTACCTATATCAGTATAATTTATAGCTAGTTTTGTTAGTTCGGCTAAACAAGATTGTATGCTACGTCATTTAAGGGTGCATACAAAACCTACTTGGTGTCCAGAAATGAAACCCTTCTCTTTAAAAGCTTGCACCATTTTATATGTAGTTGTGAAGTAATCTGGTGAAGTATAAAGTGGTTTGCTCTATTTTAATTAATTCTTCAGGGCATCCATGGAGAATAGTCAAGAGAAACTTTTAAAAATTGCTAATTTTTTATACTTTGTTTTAGAATAGATGTTTAAATATTTGAAAATATTCAAAAAATTTAAATGAATGGAAGGAATTTTGTTGAAAATCCTTTGTTTTCCATATAATTGTTGAATGCTTAATGCTAAATCTACTTAAATGATAGCAAATAATTTGTGATATTCATGAAATATTATGACAAATATTTTGGTTTCATGATGTTTTAACTCATTTTTTCAATTTTGAATGCATATCTAAAATATTTAGAGAATAGCCATAGTCCCTTTGATATTAACAACAATATCACATCATTACCCGAGAGCGACCCTAGTGCAACCACGACATGGTTATCATAGAATTAGGATTGAACAAAAGCCAATATTTGTCCTATAAATGTATAATTTCCCTTTATGTTTTCTTTGTTCCATATCTTTCAAGAAGGATAGGCTCTTTGCGGTCTTGTCAGTGAAGAATTTATTCTCCTTGTTTACTACGAGTAAAATCATCGCCAACAATATGCACTTTCACTAATGTAATATTTAGAAGTTTCCTAGAATTCCAATTAACTAAAGCAAACCCAAATGCAATGTTAATGTAAGCTAGATCTAGGATGATGATGCACTCCATATTAAAAAATGAAATGTTCTAAATGTAGGTTCCCCAAAATGAAACATTTGGGAATAGGGGGCTCTATCTTTTTGGGAGATGGAACACTATGGTTAGTATCGATTCCACTTAGTTTCACTCATGGAAACCCCTAGAGATCTTAATCCAAGGATGTAATGAAGGAAAGAAGTCTAGAATAGGGTGTCCTAGGGTCTGATTAGGGACTAAAGAGGGGTTCACCATCAAGCTAGGGCTTGGAAAGACTAGTAATGAATTCGAAATACAATAGAAAGTTGGAAAAGTATAAAGGGGCACTTGGAAACCTGTAGCCACTTGATTGAAGACCTAAAATTTTGAATATGCTAAATTTAATGTCAAATGGGACTCATACGCTAGTTTGGGTGATTTGGTCCCAAATTAGGGTTTCTAGGAATGAACAAGAATTTGGCAATGCTCACCAAGGATATTAAAATTTTTAGAAAATTTCATGTAGTGGGACTCATACACCACTTCTAGCATATCAATCTCACTTTTCTTTTTAGAAAATTCAAAGTCTAGATCTTCTCTCCAATCTCTACTTTGTTCCTTCAACCTGATTTTTAGATTTAAACCTGTAATAATCCCTACAAAATAAAGTAGAGTATTCATTTTCTTATGGGGAGTTTGCCTTGGTCAAACCCATAGTTTGGTACTTAAACCTAGATAGAAACAATGAATCTTGAATGTAAATGTGAAAAAAAAACCTAATCTTAAGTGTACATCTAAGATTAGGAAATCTAAAATGCAATGCAACCCTATTCTAATGTGCTAGAATGAGATGCATGAATGAAGCAGGAAGATGAATGACTCACTTTGGGATCCTTAACCACCCTAATAAGCCATAATAGAACACGTACCTTACATAGGCTGAAAGGAGAGTGATAATAGAGGATGGAATCACTTAGGAAACAAGTTATTAGGCTTGGCTTGATGGCTAGTTGGATCTCCCCAACCTAGAATCCATCATGATTCACCATAGGAAACCATAATCAGTCTTTGAAAATGCTAGATATTGAATGGAAATGAGCTTGAAGACCTAAAAAAACACTATAATGCTACTCCAAGTCTTCAAATTTTCTTGCTACTTTCTCTTGAATGCTTTTGTGAAAGAATGCTTGAGTGCTTGTGAATGCTTAGATCTTGAAATTACTCTCCTAGATTAAAAATAATGACTTAGAATCTTGTTTATAAAGGAAATATACCTAATTTACCATTATTTAGATCTCAAAAGCCGACATCAACCAAATTTTTGAAATAAAAACTTGAATTTCTTGCTCAAACCCCAAAAATAGGCCACATGGGACTGAAATGCCACTTGTGGCATATGGGTCCCACCTAGGGGGACTCATATGCCCAAGGTGGCATATGAGTTCCACCCTAGATTTTCAAGGTGGGCCAATAATGGGTTGTTAGAAAAATTGATGGTTTTGTTGATTTTATCAGGATTTTAGCTAAAATAAGCCTTCAAATCCAAAATATAGGGTCTTAGGGGCCTATTAATAATTATTTAAAGGGTATTTAATGCAAGGTACCAAAATAGGTCCAAATTAGGCAAGAAATTGTACCATGTCAAAGAAGGGAGTACAATTTTTGTTGCCACAACAAGTAATTCATATTTTTCCCCCAATATTTTGTGTCTTAGAAAATAGGGCTAGGACCCATATACCCTAGGATATATGGGCCCCCCTATTATATCACAGACCAATTTTTAATATGTGAGTGTGGAAATTTCAACATTCAAACTTCAAATTATAAATGTCATCTATTGGGATCTAATCTCTCAAAAATTAGAGAAATGCCTATAAATACCTAGGATTTTCACCATTTGAACTAGTAAGCAATAATTAGAATCTTGGAGTAGCAAGAGACCATAGAATTCCATCATATACATTTTAATTTGTAGGTTTTCAAGCTTATTTGTAGATTTGATCAAGCCATATTTCATGATTGAAGGTTTATTCCAATAAAAGAGAATGATGGATTCTAGGTTTTGGAGATGCATTTGGCCATTTACCTCAACCTAAGGACTTATTTCCTAAGTGTTTTCATCTTTAAGCTTCATCCTACTTGTAGCCTAAAGCAAGGCATCAATGCATTTCAAATTTACTAAGGCGTTTGACTTCGTCTTAGCTAAATCTTGTTATTTTCATGTAGGAATCCTTCTCTAACACACTTGAGTAGGGTTTTCATGCATTTTAGCTCATAACAACCATAAACACACTTAAGTTTAGGGTACACACATAGTTATATATAAATTTTATTAGATATTATGAATGTAGAAATACTAAAGAAGGGTTTTGACTGAGGTAAACTCATATATAGCCACCCCACCACTTTTTTGTAAATTAACTGTAGGTCCAGATCTAGAGATGGATGTTTGCAGGGTAGGAATCAGAGAGTAGACAAAGAGCTACATGATCAAGTTTTGAATTTCAAATAAGTCCTATAAGGAACCATATGCCCCTTGATGAATTATTCCTCCTATACATGCCAGATCTAAATTTCCATGATAGGTACACATCATTACACCCTTCCCAAATTTTCCTATGAATTATTGTTTTAGTTTGTGCATTGTCAAAATAATTTAATTTTCATATTAGATCGCATGTTCCAATTATGTTAATCATAATAATAAATTCTAATCCATTTCCAAGGCTCAAAAGGATCAGATCTGGCTTTGATTGAATCAACTTCATGGTTGAATACCAATCTATACACTTCATTGATTTGCATACTAATGTACCTTTAAAAAATAAGAGAATCATCTGTGGTTTTATTCACTAAACTTAAGGACATCATTTTTTCTATATTACAATTTGTATAATTTTCTTCATATTTTCATTAAATATTCCTTTTTTTCAATTAGGACTATGATTTGTCATGATCTATTCACTTTGTCTAGAGTTGCTTCCTATTATTTGAGAGGACTATAATCTCTCAACAAGGGGGTGCTAATAAGAAACTTAAAAGGGAGCTGCCATATCTCAAGGAAACCTTTTAAAAGAGAAAATATCTCATCTTTTATCATGTGTTATTTGTAAGATATCCCTAAAAGGAACAATGTTGTATTTTATATGAACCTATGATATTATGTGTTTCTGCTCACTATCATTTCCTTTGTTCCTTCATATTGTTTGTCCCTATAAACTATTTACTGTGAAAATCATGTTTTGTTTACACAATCATGAGTCCTTAGATTCTTTTTAATTATTTAATTCATAGTCCCTATCATGGTATTTCCTTTATGTTTGATGGTATATGACTATCACATATTATACAATTTAGGAAAATATTTTCTTATTGTGATAATAAGAATGTCCTCACCAAAGTACCATATTATTCAAATGTTATAACCTCTTAAGGTTTCATATTGTGAAATCCTCACCAAAGTACCACCACAATCACTTGATACTCTTAACCTCCATCTACATTGATGTACCTCTATCATCTCTTCATCTTGCATTTCTCTTCACATTATGTCACATGGTTATCCTTGTGAATTGTGATTTGAACC
>VDFB02104591.1:0-10145 GCA_007258455.2 Sequoia sempervirens | reverse complement strand
AAAGTTCCATTTCGTGGCTTTGTCTTGTTTTGTTTCCAACTTAGGCTAATCTCGAAGTGTAGGTTGTTTTAGTTGTTTATTTGTGCTCTTTAACTTGTTGCTTATTTTCTAACACCTATTTCGACCTATCACACATAGTATATGCATAACAACTTTTGCTTTATTTTCTCTTTTGACTCTTGTATCCTTAAATATCATTATATTTTTATTTCTATTCTTCTCTTGTCGCATTTTGAGGAAGCTCAAGGATCTTCACACTTTGTTTAGTATGAAGGAGAGTGAGAAATGGAACATCAGTCTTTCTTCTGTATTTGTATTGAGACAATCAGCCCTATGATGATTTTAAAAAGCATAACCAATAACAAAATAGACATTCTTCCACCCTTTCTTGGAAGAAATGTTCACTTCATACCCTATCGAATCCACTCATTTCCATTTCCACCCGTGCACATCGTTTCTTCTCAAATCAAATACATTTCAAAATCCATTTATATGCTTGCCTTGCATCACACCAATGTGTTGCATTCTTTTTTTCTTTCAATCTAGCTCACTCATTCAAATTTGTATATCTTGCATTTAATTTTAAGTGTACAACTCAAAAATGATAAATTCTTACCATTTACATTCCATTCATTCTCATATCCAGTCTCACATATCCTTGCCTCCCATATCTAATACTTTTCATAAGGCATTCATATACCTTACTTGCATCTCATCATTCTCTCAATTCCTTCTCTTTCTTGCACTTACATTGCTCATTCTTCTTTACTACCCTTACATATCTTTATCTATCTATAGCTCAAATATACCTTCATCCATCACAACAAAATTCACACCATACCAAAGAAAAAAATGAAGAAAATATCAAGGTTATGCAATTAAACACTGAGGGCTTTGAAAATAACTATCATAACATAGAATTGTATTCAAGACTTCTTTTCAAAACGTTTTTCCTAAATCCTGTTTATTACAAATATCTAAGAGCACATATCACAGCTTCTTGGAGGCTAAAATGTATGGTCAGATTTAACAAATATTTACATGTATCCATGCATTCAAATGCATCATTAGATATCCTTTTTACACTTGTTCAAAAAACAATAATGTATTATTCTTTTGTTTTGATCATAAATGTTTTTTGTATATCTTTCAAATGCAAATTGTTTCTAACATTTCTAACTTTATGCACACAGGCATATATAGATTCTTGTTTACATACCAAATTGCATGGGCACATGTACACATTGATGCATGCATAAATGTTTCCATTGATCCATATATTTATGCATTCCTTCCATACATGCATTGCTAATAAATAGTTAATTTTCCCTGTTTTCTTTCATTTAATACTGCAAATGCAAATTGAGTCTCATTGTTAACATAGAGTTGTATTTAAGAGTTCTTCTCAAAATGTCTTTTCTAAATCCTATTTATTACACATCCCTAAAAGCACGTATGACAGTTCCCCGAAGGCTAAAATGTATAATCAGATTTCACAAATATTTACAAGTATCCATGCATTCAAATGCATCATTAGATATACTTTATACACTTCTTCCAAAAACACTAATGTATTACTATTTTGTTTCAATCATAAATGTTTTTTTTATATGTTTAAAATGCAAATTGTTTCTAACATTTCTAGCTTTATGGACGCAGGCATATATAGATTCTTGTTTACATACCAAATTACATGGACACATGTACACATCCATACATGCATAAATGTTCACATGGATCCATTTTTTTATGCTTTCCTTTGATATATGCATTCATACTGACTAGTTTATTTCTCATGTTTTCTTTCATTTACTACTGCAAATGCAAGTTGAGTCTCATCATGCCTTTAGACTCGTTCAGATGCCAAGGATGCTTTTCAATCCTCTATGCATTATGTGCACGTCGATACATGTATACAAAGATGCTTCAAGCATTGTTACAAATGTTTCTCTCTCAAAAATTTGCATGCAAAGTGCTATAAACATGTGAATTATTTTAGTGTACCTACATTTTATCTTACGTAATAAAGTTCTTTATATCTTTCCAAATTATTTTATCAATACCTTTGTACTGTTTCATCTAAGAATTTATTGTAATATTTATTTCACTTATTAGATTTTAATAAGTCAAATTATTACATTCTATTTTGAATGCAAAGTGCTATAAACATGTGAATTGTTTTAGTCTAGTTACATTCTATCTTAGGTAATAAGGTTCTTTATTATATCTTTGCAAATTACTTTTTGTTTATTATATATACACAAATTTTAATTCGTATTACATAAACAAGATTAAAATCTTATTTATAATAAAATCAATAGATTTCTACTGATTCATCTAAGAATTTATTGTACTATAATTACATTCTTCTATACACAAAAATATGTTTTCGTATTACATAGACAAGATTAAAATCTTTTTTATAAGAAAATCAATAACTTTATATAGAATTATCCTTCATACTACATTAAAAAAAAGATTGATTAATCTTAGAAAAGTTTACACTCAAATGAGCTACCCCTATCAATGTTCCACCTAACACTACTGTTTCTACTAGCACTTGCATATTGTGATATGATAAACTAAAATAACTCAATTGTATTAATTAACATAGCATGTGTTTTAGAACAATACACTAAACATAATTTTATTTACAAATACACATAGAAGCAAAAAAAGAGATATGGTAAACTTTGTTTCGCCATGCATATAAATGCAAGTTGAGTCTTATTGTGCTTTGAGACTCGTACAGATGCCGACGATGCTTTTCACTCTTCTATGCATTATGTGCATGTGGATACATGTATACATGCATACATGTATCCATGGATGTCTCAAGCATTGTTACAAACGTTTCAAATTATTTGCGTTCAATAATTAAAACAAAATAATAATGCATTTTTGCTTCTTGGTTAAGATCATAAAGAATCTTTCTTCTCGCAAATGTATACATATACACATAGAAATACAAGTATTCATTGCTATATCTATAAAAAAGTCCACTTGTACATGGTACCCATAAAAACAATTTTGCATGCATCCATCAATAAATGTTACCTGTTCACATGTCTCTGTGCACCACGTTTCCCATGGACCCTAAACATTCCACCCATTAATGCACCATTGCAAATTACTTCAAACTTTCCTAGCTACATTTAATACATTTATATTCCTATCTCCTATCTAATTACTTTCCCAAACTCATAGCTAGATGCTTTTTATCCCTCGATAGGAACTCGACAAGGGGCCACTTGTTTCTACATGCAAATCAAATAGCATAAAACTCTAAACTAGACTTGACACAAGCTTTTGGGAAGGGTTTTTGCTGCACTGCTCTAATACCATGTTAGTATTTCCATCCAAGAGAATAGCAACAAAAACCTTATGCTTCCATAAAAACACTTGCACACAATGAGCCTAATTCACATTATTAAAGAGATTGATAAAAGAGGTGATTAAAATGTATAATATGACCTTTCTTAAATAATCAAGTAAGAGGCAATCCACCTATCATGTGGATTGACAAGTGCCCCATGATGTAGCACAAATAAGTAGACAAGTTTCCTATAGGTGTCAAGCTTTGGATCACTTGGAATGTGCAAACCAACAAACAATTTTACCAAGTCATCAACATTGGTGACAAGTGTTGAATGACTACAAAAGTAACCTTTAAGGTGAGATGGAAATTCTTCCAACCTCAAAAGGTATGCACATGAGGTTTACCAAACAACTAGGTAACCTCTAGAAGCCTAACAGGTTGTACATTCAATTAGACAAGATATTGTCTATCCTCATCAACCTAAGTGCACTTAAGCTATAGTGAATTGATAAATTATTCACTCTAACAATCATGTCACATAAAAATAATTGAGGTTGACCCACTTCATAATTTGTCATTCTACATTTAACAAATTCAATGTTAAGAGTTTATTAGTTATAGTTAAAATGATGATATAAAATAGTAAACTACTTTCTATCAACCAATCAAATTAAGCCATAATGTCTACTAATTTTAATTGAACATAACTACATTTTGTATCTAAATAATTTAATTAGTCTCAATTTATCATACGGGTCTCAATAATATATATCTAAATTTTGATTGAACTATACTGAAAAGCATTTACTATTCTATAGGTGAGAGGACTCACTAGTTGAGTATGTTTCAATAGTTGTGATAGAACACATAAATTTAATGCCTACTATTTTTAATAGCATAACATTAATAGTTGTGACTTCAAAGTTATTAGTGTTGACCATGATTACTTACAATTGAATGAAACATGAATATACCAACAAAACATCAATTAATATATAACTATTATAGCTTAATGTATAATTGTTGGACTACTCTTTTCCGGATCTCTTTGAACATGTAAATAAATATATGATGATGTGGCATCATATTCGATGATGTGAACCTCAAACCTTAACTACAAGTAGGAGCCTTGCAAATGAACTGTTCTAGAAATTTTGTAATAATGAAAAACTATCACATTAATTTTGAGAGACAAAAAGTTAGGCCGCTCAATTACCAGATATCATTTACTTTCATAAAACTATATACATTAAAAAAAATAAAATTAGTAAGAAAATGATTCGATTATTACTGACTTTCCACGATTTATACTCGAATGTTTACGAACTCTCGAATCTCTACAACCTATTAATATTTAAATTAAGCCTCTCATGACGACAAGTTGCTTTATTTTAAATATTTTAAACTCGATATTACAGGCTGCCTGTCCGACGCTGTTGCCTGCCAGACTCAGCCCTGTTTCTGTCCTTTTCCCGTTCCCATGCATAGGCTTATGGGATAATATATAAGTATTATGTGACGAGTACTGCACAGACTTATGGGGATCATATATAAATATTTAAGATGCGCTGGATAGGGAAATGCAATGAACCTGCACTGCAACATTGTGTTGGATCTTTTCATCAACTCGTCTCGAGACAATAGAAATCTTTATAGTAATGATTATACTCAGTTCAATCTTTCCCATAGACTGTTTAGTCTCGTGGACGTCATTAAAATCTATCATTCATTCATTCAACTTGCCCAGACAGTTTTAAGTCACTAAATAATGGTTTTGACTCTCTCGAGACATCCACTTGTCTAATGGGAATCAAAATGAGTATGATTGAATCAACAGAAGTAACGCCATAATGGAGGTCTACATATTATATTAATTTCTGTCATTCAACAAGCGTTACAGACAAGAAAAACTTATCGGTGCTTCAATGATTATCAATAGAACATGGTATCTGATATTCCAACACATGATCGCTGTTGGTGGGAAATAGGCATTGCTATTTTGAGAAAGTCTGGCCGACCAAGGGGACTAAACTATAATAAATCCTGGGAGCCATTACCAGAATATAAGAACAGAAACTAAGTGCTATTATTTTAAACCGTGGTCTAGTAAAGTCACCGCAGAGAAACTAAGTGCTTATATTTTGTCGACATGCGAGGGAGTTGTTGCTGAATGCGTCAGCCCCAAAAGAAACATGTAGCCGTGGAGCTCAACCAATCGCTGTACCATTATATCCTTTCTCACTTTATTCTGTCGGCAAGAACTACTTAGTGAATTTTCTAATACATCCAATTGACGTCAATCTATCGTTTCATTGATGTTTAGTCGACTATATACAACAACCCAGAGCACGTTACTTGTGCAGTGTTTCCTAATAATTTATGCTTCAATCAACGCTTAAATATTGCCAAACTTTACTCGTCAAGTATCACTGAGAAAGAAGACAAAGGAAATGTCATTTTTAGGTCTCAAGTGTGCTTAGATATAATGAAAATGCCGTTTTAAATCCATCGATCTGTATATGAAACAAGTGACGCAAGCGGAGGGATAAAAAGCATCTAGCTATGAGTTTGAAAAAGTAATTAGATAGGAGATAGGAATATAAATGTATTAAATGTAGCTAGGAAAGTTTGAAGTAATTTGCAATGGTGCATTAATGGGTGGAATGTTTAGGGTCCATGGGCAACGTGGTGCATAGAGACATGTGAACAGGTAACATGTGTTGATGGATGCATGCAAAATTGTTTTTATGGGTACCATGTATAGGTGGACTTTTTTATAGATATAGCAATGAATACTTGTATTTTTATGTGTGTATGTATACATTTGCGAGAAGAAAGATTCTTTATGATCTTAACCAGGAAGCAAAAATGCATTATTATTTTGTTTTAATTATTGAACACAAATAATCTAAAACATTTGTAACAATGCTTGAGACATCCATGGATACATGTATGCATGTATACATGTATCCATGTACACATAATGCATAGAAGAGTGAAAAGCATCATCGGCATCTGTACGAGTCTCAAAGCACGATGAGACTCAACTTGCATTTATATGCATTTGTAAATAAAAATTGCTTGTTTTGGTGTCGCGTTCTGAAACATACTATTGAAATAATCAATTGAGGATTACATTTTAATTTATCATATCATAACTAATACAAGTGCTTAATAAAACGATAGTGTTGGTGGAACGATGATAGAAATAACTTCGACGAATAATAACTTCTAAGATTAATCAATCTTTTAATGTAGTATGAAGGATACTATATAAAGAATTATTGATTTTATAAAGATTTTAACTGTTTTAATATGAAAATATTTTATTAATAAGAAGAATAATGATACAAGTGTAGATATCACTAAATATTGATACATTATAAACAAAAGATTTTAATCTTAATTTGCTAACAATCTGAGTAAAATTTGTGTATATATATAACAAACAAAAGTAATTTGCAAAAGATCTAACAAAAGAACAACCACCTAAGATAAGTGTAACAGACTAAAACAATTAATATGTTTATAACATTCAAAAATAGAGTCTTGTGGTTGACTTATTAAATCTAATAAGAATGGTAAATATTACAATAAGTCTTAGATAACGTGTGATGATAAAATAATTTGGAAGCAGAACTTTTATTAAATGAAAGATAAATGAGCACTACTAAAACAATTCACATGTTTATAATTTTACCCACGAGAAAAACGTGTAATATGCTGGCTGTATATATATGTATCTGTCGGCGTGCATAATGCATGGGGGATTGAAAGCATCCTTGGCATGTCGAGCGAGTCACGAAGCATGATGAGACTCAACTTGCATTTGTAGTAGTTAATGAAAGAAAACAAGAGAAATAAACTAGTCAGTATGAATGCATATATCAAAGGAAAGCATAAAAATATGGATCCATGTAAACATTTATGCATGTATGGAAGTGTACATGTGTCCATGTAATTTGGTATGTAAACAAGAATCTATATATGCCTGCGTCCATAAAGCTAGAAATGTCAGAAACAATTTGCATTTTAAACATATAAAAAAAAACATTTATGATTGAAACAAAACAGTAATACATTAGTGTTTTTGGAAGAAGTGTATAAAGTATATCTAATGATGCATTTGAATGCATGGATACTTGTAAATATTTGTGAAATTTGATTATACATTTTAGCCTTCGGGGAACTGTCATACGTGCTTTTAGGGATGTGTAATAAACAGGATTTAGAAAAGACGTTTTGAAAAGAACTCTTGAATACAACTCTATGTTAACAATGAGACTCAATTTGCATTTGCAGCATTAAATGAAAGAAAATAGGGAAAATTAACTATTTATCAGCAATGCATGTATGGAAGGAATGCATAAATATATGGATAAATGGAAACATTTATGCATGCATCAATGTGTACATGTGCCCATGTAATCTGGTATGTAAACAAGAATCTATATATGCCTGTGTGCATAAAGTTACAAATGTCAGAAACAATTTGCATTTGAAAGATATACAAAAAACATTTATGATCGAAACAAAAGAATAATACATTAATGTTTTTTGATCAAGTGTATAAAGGATATCTAACGATGCATTTGAATGCATGAAAACATGTAAATATTTGTTAAATCTGACCATACATTTTAGCCTCCAAGAAACTGTGATATGTGCTCTTAGTTATCTGTAATAAACATGATTTAGAAAAAATGTTTTGAAAAGAAGTCTTGAATACAACTCTATGTTATGATAGTTATTTTCAAAGCCCTTAGTGTTTAATTGCATAACCTTGATATTTTCTTCATTTTTTTCTTTGGTATGGTGTGAATTTTGTTGTGATGGATGAAGGTATATTTGAGCTATAGATAGATAAAGATATGTAAGGGTAGTAAAGAAGAATGAGCAATGTAAGTGCAACAAAGAGAAGGAATTGAGAGAATGATGAGATGCAAGTAAGGTATATGAATGCCTTATGAAAAGTATTAGATATGGGAGGCAAGGATATGTGAGACTGGATATGAGAATGAATGGAATGCAAATGGTATGAATTTATCATTTTTGAGTTGTACGCTTAAAATTAAATGCAAGATATAAAAATTTGAATGAGTGAGCTGGATTGAAAGAAAAAAGAAATGCAACACATTGGTGTGATGCAAGGCAAGCATATAAATGGATTTTGAAATGTATTTGATTTGAGAAGAAATGATGTGCACGGGTGGAAATGGAAATGAGTGGATTCGATAGGGTATGAAGTGAACATTTCTTCCAAGAAAGGGTGGAAGAATGTCTATTTTGTTATTGGTTATGCTTTTTAAAATCATCATAGGGCTGATTGTCTCAATACAAATATAGAAGAAAGACTGATGTTCCATTTCTCACTCTCCTTCGTACTAAACAAAGTGCGAAGATCCTTGAGCTTCCTCAAAATGCGACAAGAGAAGAGTAGAAATAAAAATATAATGATATTTAAGGATACAAGAGTCAAAAGAGAAAATAAAGCAAAAGTTGTTATGCATATACTATGAAAAGAATAAATATGTGGACTTTTTGATAGATACACCAATGAATACTTGTATTTTTACATGGGTGTATGTTTACATTTGTAGTAACAAATGTCCTTTATGATCTTATTTAGGAAGCAAAAATGTATTATTATTTTGTTTGAATTATTAAATGCAAATAATCTAAAACATTTGTAACAATGCTTGAGCTATCTATGTATACATGCATGCATGTATACATGTATACATGTGCACACAATGCATAGAAGAGTGAAAAGCAACCTTGACATGTGAATGAGAAATTTGAATGGAAAACACTAAAATCGAGTAGAAATACAAATTTGTCAAAGCACAATGAGACTCAACTTGCATTTGTAGTAGTAAACGAAAGGAAAACAGGGAAAATGAACTATTTATCACCAATGCATATATCGAAGGAATGCATAAATATATGGATCCATGTAAACATTTATGCATGCATGGATGTATAGATGTGTCCATGTAATGTGGTACATAAACAAGAATCTATAAATGTGCGTGTGCATAAAGCTAGAAATGTCAGAAACAATTTGCATTTGAAACACATACATTATTGTTTTTTGAACAAGTGTATAAAGGATATCTAATGATGCATATGAATGCATGGATACATGTAAATATTTTTTAAATCTGATTACACATTTTAGGTTTTAAGAAACTATCATACGCACTTTTAGGGATCTGTAATAAACAAGATTTAGAAAAGACGTTTTGAAAATAACTCTTGAATACAACTCTATGTTATGATTGTTATTTTCGAAGCCCTCAGTGTTTAATTGCATAAGCTTGATATTTTCTTCATCTTTTTCTTTGTTTGGTATGGTGTGAATTTTGTTGTGATGGATGAAGGTATATTTGAGGTATAGATAGATAAAGATATGTGAGGGTAAAAAAGAAGAATGAGTTATGCAAGTGCAACAAAGAGAGCGAATTGAGAGAATGATGAGATGCAAATAAGGTGTATGAATATGTTATCAAAAGTATTTGATATGGGAGGCAAGGATATGGGAGAGTGGATATGAGAATGAATGGAATGTAAATGGTATGAATTTATCATTCTTTAGTTATATGCTTAAAATTAAATGCAAGAAATAAAAATTTGAATGAGAGAGCTGGATTGAATGAAAAAAGGAAAGCAACACATTTGTATGATGCAAGGCAGGCATATAAATGGATTTTGAAATGTATTTGATTTGAGAAGAAAGGACATGCAAGGGTGGAAATGGAATTGAATGGAATGAATAGGGTATGGAGTGGTTATATCTTCCAACAAAGGGTGGAAGAATGTCTAG
>VDFB02104590.1:0-17192 GCA_007258455.2 Sequoia sempervirens | reverse complement strand
TCATGCTCGTTGTACCAAGATGTTTTTTCTTGTGGTTTTTGGTAGATTTCAAAGTTGGGAAGTGTTATCATATTTGACTCTACCAATTTCTTCAAGATTGTTTCGATGGGTTTCAATAACTGAGTATGCTTTTGTTTGGGATAGTTGTTCATGTTTTTGTTTCACCTTTGTTGCATGTTAGTGAACTATTGATCTGATTGTTCTGAGGAGGTGTTGTGTGTTGCACATAAGGTTGGATGTTAGCAACTTGATTGTTATTAGGCCCAGGAGCACTTAGTATGACCTTAGAATCTACCACATCGGGTCATTTGTTACAGTTTTCTTCTTTTCCTAGACATGAGGTTTCTCATTTGAACTAGTTGAAGGACATTTGTCTTTGTAAGCTTGAGTATTTACTTGTGAGATTAGAGCTCTTTCTATGTTGAGGGATCTAGGGACAAGATCCTTATATGATGTAAGGAACCACATTTTCAAGTGCAATGACAAATTTGGATCTAGATTGGCTATGATGATTCCTACTTGTTGTTCATTATGAAGAGGCCACTTGATTTTACTAGCTCTTTGTCTTCATTGTTGTAAGAAATTTGTGAAATTTTCTCCCTAATTTTGTCTAAGAGTGTATAATTCTTCTAGACTAACGTCCATGTCAAGATTGAAGTAGTGATCAATACATTTTTTGGTAATTTCTTGAAATTTTTTGATACCAGGAGGCATATGAGGAAACCAATCAATAACATGACCTATTAAACTTCGAGGGAAGAGGCACATTAGATATGAATCATTGTAAGACACTTCCATGCATATGACATTAAATTCTTTGATATGGTTCACATGACTTCCTCTCCCTTTATATTTTTAAAATTTGGGGATTTCAAAAGCAAGAGGGAATGGTATGATTGCTATGTTTTAGTTAAATGGATAAGGACACAAGTTTTGTGTATGAGGTTTATTTTCCTTTCCCATGCAAAGGTCCTCCATTTCTTCTGGGATTACTTTCAATTATGATTCCAGATCGTCTCACGGGTTGGGTGGAGGAACATATGGTGGGATGATGGATGAGTTGTATGGAGTGTATCATGGTGTGAGATTTTGTGAAGATAATGGAGGTATTGATGGATATGTTCCTAATGTGTTTGGATTGACGATGTTCAAGTAAGAACCTTATTGTTGTTGTTGGGCATATTGTTGAGCTCATAAGGCTTGTTGTTGAGCTTGTTGTTATTGTTTCACCACTAGGGCTTGTTGTTGGGCCTACTATTGCTGTTGTGCTAAAAAAAATTATTGTTGTGATTGATGTTGTTGTGCTACTTGTTGTTGTTGTTGTTGTGCTAAGGCTGCTTGTTGAGCTTGATGTTGTTGTGCTAAGGCTACTTGTTGTTGTTTCTATTGTTGGATGACTTGTTGATAGGATTGTTGTAAAGCTAGGGTGTGTGCTTGTAATGTTGGATTAGGTGGTTGTTTAGAGATTAGTGGAATATTATGGATTTTGATGTTTTGAGTGGGTAATGGATTATTGGTGAGAGTTGGAGGATTCCCTTGATTTAACATTCCTTGTAAGATGGTATAATGAAGTGGAGGAATGTATGTTTGAGGTCTTGATTGATTTGGCACAGTAAAGGGAACTGCACGAAAATATGAGGATGATGTCATTTGAAATGAAAATGACACACTAGGACCTTGAGTCCATTGATTGAGGATATTTCCTTGTCCTATGTTTTGAGGATTACCTTGTGCTAAAGATGTAAACAAGGGATTTGTGATCAAGGTACTTCTTGGATTTACCAAAATTGTAATCAAGGGATTGTTTGAAGGTGGATGATGTGGATGTGTTTTGTGAAACCAAAGTACATATGAAGCCATTGGAGGATTAGGTTAAAGGATGTCCCTATTTGCTTCAAGGGTTGACTCTATGGTATGGTATTGATATTCCCTTGCACATTGTTTTGAGATACTAGATCCACACTGCTTTGTGTAATGGTAGGAACACTTGTGGTACTCATGGATGTAGCTGAAGAAGGATTCCCTTGATATGTTGAATTCATGGTTGAGTAATGAAGATCAAGAGGTGTGTATATTTGTTTAGAATCTCTAGGAATAGGAACACTAAAGCTAGGTGTCCAAGTGGTTGTGTTAGATGGAGGATTGGTTTCAATTTTTCCCACAAGTGTACTATTTTCAAATGAAAGGGCATGGCCAAAGTCTTTAGCAAGGCTTGTTACAATATTGGGAATGTAAGTCTGATTTAACCCTAGTGATGGGGTGATGAAACCTTGTGTTAAATTCTATGCCACAAATGTAGGGGAGATATGAGCTACATTTTCAAAGGCTTTATGTTCCATAAGTTCCTCCCTAGTGAGTTTAAAGGGGTTGTTTGTGACATCTTCTATCACATATGATCTTGATGGTGATGAAGTTTGTTGTGATGGTGTAGCTTGACTCCTTGGATCAAACTCTAAAGTATTTAGATCAGTTGAGGTAAATGTCACCTTGGTTTTCTCCATGATTCTCTTGTGTTGTGATCTAGTCTTTATCATAAATGTTGTGTCACCTGTAGGAGAGTTTTGTTATGATTTGTGATATTTGAACTCTCTAATTGACTCAAATCTAGGTAAAAGAGAAACTCTAAGTATTTTTGGAGAAATTATGATGGTGGGGGCTGAAAACATGGATGATGTGGAAAGTGATCTTTGCAATCATTTTGAAACAACACTTTTGACTTACTTTTGATGTTTTGATGTTGGGATAAAGGATGTTTATGAACTTGTAAACCTTTAGGGTAGACTCATGACTTCCAACATGAACTAGTTCAAGGATGATAACTAACTTAACTAAATGCATGGAAAATGATACATTTCACATAAAAAGTAGCTAAGTTAGAGGTTGATTTGATTTGATTTGTTTAAGTCACAAAGTGTTAGTGTGCTCAAAATTTTGAAAAGATAGGTGAAATGAGAGATGAATTTTGATGAAGGGGTGAGTGAGATGTTTGACCAAATTTTGACCTAAAGTGAACCTTTGTTTTGACAAGATCAAGGTAGTGAGAATGATGCTAGACCTCTAAAATGATCAAATCCTAAAGACCCATTACTAAGTTAGAAAAGAGGATGGATGGGGATGTTTAGAATGGTTTGAATTCTCCTAGTTCAAGCATAAAAGTTTCTCAACAAGCGGTAATGGTTTTAATAGAGTATTGAAGCCCACTTCCTGCTAAATTGTGTAGTATGATATCTACATTTGCAATGATAGGATGGAGATCTTCCCCTATGGATTTTGATTGTGTGATTGGTTATTTAGAGGAGTTCCATGTCATGTAAAAAGATCAAGATTTTGACTCCAAAAGAATGCATCTAATTCTAGACTATACCTTGAAGCATATCTATAAAATTTTGCTACCAACCTGTCTCTATTTCTGTGAAGTGCTAAAAAGTGTTTCTTGGGGGTTTTTAGAGTGATATGACTAAGTCTAAAATGATGACATATAAACCTTACCTTATGGATCCTAATTTTGTGTGAGATCATGTGAAAATAGTTTAAGTTTATTGAAGAAAGGAAGATATTTATTGTCATGCAGGTGGTGGTAATATGGGCCTTCCAACCTCAATATTAACTTGTTCCTCTTCTTCTAAAATGGTTTTTGTGTTTCTCCAATGTGTATTTGTTTCCTTGGTTTTAAAAGTGAAGATTCTCAAACTACTAATGAGATCAGTTTGCTCACCATTAATGAGTTTGAAGTTTGGAAAAATTATAGCACCTAGAAGATTAGGTTGTTCAACGAGAGTGATTGGTCTCAAAATAGTCATGTGGGGTACATTTTTCATTTTATCTTGCTTAAGTGAATTGATTTTACCACAAAAACTTGTCTTGATTATGTTTCCAAACTAAATGTTTATGTCCAAAACATCATAACTTTCACACTATCCATTTTGTAAAAATCATGAGGTTAAAGCCATAATTTCCTATGTTGTCTTTGGGAAATATGGATTTTACATTAATGCCAAGATATTTACAAACCATTAAGGATAAATCCTTAGGACAAGCAGTAATATCAAGGCTAACTCAAGAGGTCCAATATTTAGGCCAAAGTGTTTGAAATTTTGAGGATCTGATAGTGAATGTTTGTTTTTGTATTGTTTTGAAATCAAGCAAAGAATTAAAATAACTCACAATAATTACAAACCTAGGTTAGAAATGGCTATATTTGTTGAATCCCCACCCAGATTTCTCCAAACAATAGACACTACGAACAGTTAGAGATTTGGAAACATTGGATCCCCTCCATGACACACACTTCTTAGGACCACCAAATCTTAAAATCCTTAAAAT
This sequence comes from Sequoia sempervirens, assembly GCA_007258455.2. Classification (NCBI taxonomy): domain Eukaryota; kingdom Viridiplantae; phylum Streptophyta; class Pinopsida; order Cupressales; family Cupressaceae; genus Sequoia; species Sequoia sempervirens. The sequence goes on along the minus strand of VDFB02104590.1, from coordinate 12,869 downwards.
CCAGTGATCAAAAGGAGTTTTTCTAATTCTACAATTGAATAGTATGTAAATGTGGGGTGGCTTTAGAATGACTATTCCTGACATCAACAAATAGTAAGGATTTTTGGCTTCTATACAAGGGTTCATAATAAGGGCTTCCAGTTTAGGGGGTGCAATGATAAACTCCCTCAAGAGGTCTCCCAAACCTTAGAACAATGTATTTATGCATAATAAAGATACTGGTGGAGACCTATCATGTACTACGTCCCATTGATTACAATTTTCACTACAATCACAAATTTATATGGTGGTTTGGAAGAGGTTGGCATTAGCTTCTTACTGCTTAGGTCATTCCCTTGGGGTGAGTAATTTTTCCCACTAAGGTAGGCCCTCTAAAGATGAAAAATAGTGATGAATTACATTCGTAGTTCGATCATCTTTATTCATGTGAACAAAGACAGAACACACACTATGTTTTTTTCTCACACTCGCAAGGGGGTTTAGTTTTAATCCAAATCAAAAGATCTAGATGACTTTTCAAAGTGTAAGGAATGTTTATGTTTGTCAAGGTCACCAAATGGTGCAAGATAATTACATACGCATCCACTAACAATGTTGAAAATAACAAAACATAGCAAACATTTATAAATTTTAACCCTTCAAAGCAAAGGATGAGTCCGGCCCAGCAGTCCAATTAGCCATATGGTAGTTGTCTTGTTCAATTTAAGCCAAAAAAGTGAAATGAAGATGTGAAGGTTCAATTTTTATCCAACTTCGAAAGCATCTTATCAAAACCAAAAAAATAAATGGCCACAACACTTAGCCAACTTCTTAAAATGAGTTTTAAGCCCAATTGAAATCTAGCTGGTCCTAAGATTGTAAGTTTTAATCCCAATGGAAAATTAGTTGTCCTAAACCATAAAGAAGAAAGAATGAACATTGGGTTATAATTGCCCCAAAGCATTAAACACTTGTTACAATTATAAAATTTAAGATAGAAAAGACTTTCTTCGCTTTAGCTCCATATCATTTGAACCCACAAAACCCTGCTAGTCTAACAACTAGAGCGTAGTTAAAAGCACATCAATGGTTAGATAAATCCAAGAAATTAAATCACATGTCAAATAAATAAACATAAAATTATTTCTTACCCTCGTTGAGTGTCACTAAACACAGTAGCATCACAATTTGAAGTACGAGTGTCACTCTAGTGAAAATGGGCATCGCTCTACAGTAGAAATAGTGAGCATGATAACATCACAATTTTGCTCGGCATCGCTACTCTCAGTAGCATCATGGTTTGAAATTTGTTGGAATCGCTCTAGTGAAGTTTAGTGTCATCATTTGAACTTTTTGATACCTCCAGATTAAATCAACATTTCTAGATTTAAATCAACATTGGTGCATTAATTCGATGTCAGGATTTCAAATTGTGATGGCATCACTATATGTTGACACTCTTTAAATAGCGTTGTTGTTTGTGGTTTGAGCATCACTGTAACCTACAAAATAACAAAAAAATAAAATTCAAGCCAAAAAATTGTTAATTTAATTGTTTCCCTCCTTTTAGCACCAGAATGTGAGATAAGGAAATACTAGTGAGGGTCAATTATGCTTAATTCATGATGAATCGAAGCATAACTTTTCCAAATAAACTTACATCTATAAACAAGATCATTCAAATTGTAAATTTAAACTAAGCATTTTATTGAAATTGAAAGCTACAAACTAAGAAAATAATTAAATTCCTAATCTAACCCATTTGAAACTTAACGTGTTTTAGAATTGGTATTGTGTTGATGTGAAACAATGTCCCTTTCCCAATCCCATGATCAATGAGCTTGTTTCAATCAATTCTATGGAAGAGAATCGATGAAACCATTGTGGTTGATGTATGAAAACCTAGTTTATGCTAAAATAAATATGATTCAAGCTAAGTTACCATGATTTTATGCTAAAAATGATCTAATTATGCTATTTATAAGTTAATCTAAGCTAAAGCTATGCTAAAAGATGGAAACCCTAATTCATATACAAACTAAGATGGATACATGGAAGCCATTAATGGATTCTCTAAGCTATTATGCAATTAAAACTAACTAAGATAAGATAAAAAGTAAGTAAATATGAGTGTGAGTGCATATGAGATTCAACAACATAAGTTTGCAATTGAAATATGGATCCATTTGTCTCCAAATAGTGACCTATTTAGAGGAGAGCAAATGAGGAGGAAAGGTGGATATTGAAAAATTTTAATCACCAAGATAAAGGAGATGAGAGGCATGACCATGGATTTTCATCAATGGATGAGAATGCATGATGGGATTTTAATCAAGGGTTCACACTTGCCTCAAACAAATACACTTTTGACCTACTCACACAAGTCAAAGGTGACTTGTTCAAAAGGTTGAATGTTAAAACTTTCCTAGGAAGCCAAGTGAAAATATCTCTTTCCAAATGATGAAGGAATAATGTAATATTCTTCTTGAATATTCCTCATGGGTGAGGAAAGAAATTTGGAAAATTAAAAAAAGTTTTAATTGTACAAAAAGGATAAAGAATATTCCCTAGGAATATTCCCTTTGATTAGATGAATAATTAGTTTAATTGCTAATTAAACAAGGTTTAATTTATGCAATTAGGTGATTAGAAGAATTAAGAGATATTTATTAAATTAGATGATTTAATCAATAGGAGGAATGAAATGATATTTAATTAAAAACTTAGGCTATTTAATTAAATAAGATAACTTTGGGGAATTAAATTAAAATGTTCTAATTTATTATTTTAATCTAATGAAATGAAGTGTTAGTGTGAAAAGGAGGAATTAACGAATTAAAATGGATTAGGTTAATAGATTCTAAATGATGCAATTAATTAAATTAGCTAGGTTAATTTACTTAATGGAGCAAAAAAAGGATGGTTTAAAGAGGAAATTATGTTAGCAAACTTGATTCGAGTGTATGATATCATTTAGGACATTTTTCAGTGTTTACATATGGTGTGTTTGATTATATGTATATCTATATGTATATGTATATGCACACTCTTTTTGTATGTTGTAGACCTTGCTGGTTCTAGGAATCTACTCCACCTGAATTGGCAGGTCTGAGCATGCCTCAAAACCCAATGGATCAGTTGATCAGAGACAACACTTGGTCCCCTAACCTAACCATCATCCTTGAAGAGGATGAGTATTCAGTTTTTCACCCTATCAGTGTTGTTAGTATGGTCAATTGGTATTGTCTATGGTATTACTTTTCGAGCTTGCTTAGTGGTTAGGTATTGATTGGCATTTGGTTTATTTAATTTAAAACTTCTTGATAAACCTTTTTGATTATTTGTTGCATTAAAATAAAATTATTAAGTTTATGAGGTGCTTTCGACAAGTAAATATAAATAATTAAATATAATCATAGTTTATGATAAAATAAATTATAATTTATGCTGAAGTCAATAAATAATAATTATGAAATAAATCAAATATTATAAAAGTTGAGTTATAAAGTTAATTATTAAATATAAATAAATTGGAGAATGTCTTGATAAATAAATAATAAAATTTAAAACACATAAATAACCTTAGTAAATAATAAAATAATATGATAAATCAAAAGACTTTTAATTAATTAAAAGTTTATTATTGTGAGAAGGAAAAAATAATTTAATAACTTTAAAAGTTAATTTTAAATTGGGAAAGTTGCTTGGTCTGGGAAAATGAACAACCTCCTTCTTTTGCAAATATTTTGGGATTTTGGAAATTGGATTCAGTTCTGTTTGCGGGGAGGTAAAAGAGAGAGAGCACTTTGGTTCAACTACAACAAAAAGAAAGAAAAGATGCATGTGAAGAGAAATAGAAAAAAAGAAAACGAGAGAGATTGTAAGGCCGCTGGAATGATGAAGGATATGTGAGGAAAGAGAGCATGTATCTGCACATCTACACGAGATGGGAAGTGACCAAGATGTTGAGATCACCTTTGGCTCACACAAGAACAAAGAAGAGGCCATCGTATGAGGAGAAAAGTCGTGAAGTTTATTGAAGGAATCTTCTTCGCTCGACGGGAATGGAGAGAGAGCTCAACATTAGAATAAGAAGGTTCAACCAAGACCTCTCTCTAGGCTTGATAGATGGCAGTCTCTTGGTTCATGGGTATTCTCTCCAACCTGGTATCTTATTCTTTTATTTTTATAAGATCACCACTTTTAAATAAAGAAAATCTGGAGCATTTTTTACTTTTAAACTATTAGATATAACTTCAGTCAGTCCTTCAAGCCCACGGTAATATATGGCTTATGTCTTCGCAAAATGCATCGGTAGATAAATTTTAAGTATAGAGAATCTAAAATCGATAGAGAATATGGAAGTCGTGTAGCTTATAGCCTTTTGGCATTTGAAATTTATGATAAACTCTTAGCTAGAGTTAATTATCTTGTGTCAGTCTTATTGCATGCATCTAGCATCTCTATGCCTTCTTATATGTGAGGAGTTGTTTAAGATTCCATCATATGCCTATCTAGGTACCATGGCGATAGTTATCAAACAAACAGTTCATGTTTTTGCTTTCACCTTTTTGTTGCTTTCACCTTTTTGAGATGCATTTTTGTCAAATAGATCTTGTGCCTCGTCTATGCTTCTCCCTTGCATGCTGGTTATTTCAGGAGTATTTTCTACCTCAAAGCCATTCTTATTAAATCTATTTTCTGCCTATACTGCATTTATTTCATTCCATAACATAAAGGGTCATCCATTATGGTTGTGGGTTCGTTAGTTCAAATATATCATACATGTGTTCCAATCACTATTTGGCAGCGATTGTGCTAGGAAACAAGCTCCAGTTTGATTTTTTTTTATACTTTTATGGTATCACCTGTGCATACCCTGTTCCTAAGCCCTCAATTTGGCTATGTCTGGGAAGGGACTGGTAAAGGTTGTGTAGTTCAATCCATACACATTTGGTTTTGTATGTCTTAGTTTCACCTACCTATCTGATTACATCATTGTTTCTTATTAAGTGCTTGTCAGAGATGTACTTCATCCTATTTAGAGGTGTCAATATAGAAAAATCGGATGGGTGATCTCAAAACAAATAAAAATGTTAGGAATAACGACTTGGCACTATTTATATTTGGCACACTATTGTCAATAACTAGAAATGATATAGGTGTAATGAATCTTTCTAATGCCCAACATGTTGAGGATATCATTGGTGACTAGCATGATATCAGTATTGGTTGATTTTCTGAGCATTCTAGGGACATTATTTCCTTTAGAGTTTGAGAGATTATACTAAGTATTTACTCCCTGTGATTAGCACTAAGAAAATTGGCTTATCTTTTAGTAGAAGAATGATTCATGGTAGAACAAAGTGCCTCTTCATCAAAGATGGATATACTGATGCTTGTGTTCCTTAAAATTACTTATGAAAAGTATTAGATTGGTAATCTCAACAAAAACCTTGGAGCATCCTTTTGGGTGATTGTTCGAGCACTGGAAAAGAGTCTTAATTGACATGAGGAATGGGAACATTTGATGGTATGATAGTTATAGGTGATTCACTTGACCCCATTTAGTTGAACCAAATCTTGAATTCCTTGAAAGAATATCCTATTGAATCAAATAGTTGTCTTGCTCATTATGTATATCATTTTTTTCCTTTTCCTTTTACTTTAGGATGCTACATTTTGGTATATCAATTGACCGTCAAATTTAAAGTGTTTATTGTTTAAAGTATTTATTTTTAACTTTATTGAAAGTATTTATCTTGGATTTCATTGTGGTTTTATTTATTAGATTAAATTTAAGCCATTATTATATCTTTCTATTATTAAATATAAATTCAATTTCAAGTAGAGTATATTCTATTGTAGGATAGATTAGAAGAGCATTTATCTGTTGAATTTTCTTGTTTCTGTGTAAGAGGACATTTCATTGCCTCTATTGATATCAATTGTATACCTTGTATAACCCTAGATTAAGTGTAACATAGTTAACTCATGTTCATTTCATTTAAAATTTTCTTCTTCATACTATTTTATTAAATCATTGTGGATTAAAAATATTATTTTTGAGTAGAGCATGCCATTTATCTATCTATCTATATATATAATACTATGTTTGGTTAATAGTAAAAGAAGGTTTTGTTTCTTATATGAAATAGATTATGGAATAGTGCAAAATAAAAGAAAGAGTTATTTAATACAAGTATTTAATTAGGTAGATATTATTTAATTGAGCATTTAATTTGACAAAGAATTGTGTATTGATCAAGTAAATTGCTTTATTTTATATATGCATATAATTGAGAGTCAGGGTTCAACAAATAGATGAATGAATTTACATGTACCTTGCCTTGTTCACTTAAAGGAATGATAAAGTGAATTAGATAAAATTGTGAATGTAATTATAAATTTTAAGGGTAAGTTAATATAATGTAGGGATATCACAATTAATCATTATACCTTTATGATAGGAAATTGATTAGATTTACATCGATCTCTTGTGATGTTAATTCAAAAGTTAGTTCTATGATCATTATTATGATATGGATTATTTGACTAAGTGATTTGTGGATTAATTAGCAACAATGTATGTAATTGTGTAATTAGATTGAATTATTATCTTGTATGTTTCATTGCATGAGGTTGTGAATGTCTTCATGGTTATGATTATTTCATTTTGTCTTGGCTTGGGCTAAGTGTTTATGTAATTGTTATCAATTGTATAAGCATGTTCAATTTTTCATGCCATTGGGAAGTGTGTTTAAGAAGTTGGCTTCCTGAGGCTTAGGAGGGAGTATTTTTGTATGTATGGTTCTTGTGATGGTTTCATTTGGAAGTGGTTTGGCAATGTTTTGAGTAGTGTGCAAAAAGGTCAATGTCTTGCACTATGTATGGATTCTTTTGATTATGCTAAGTATGCAAGATGGGCAATTCCTTGAACTATGTATGGACTCATGTGAATTACGATAACTATTGGTGTAGAGGCACCATGTTAATTCTTGTTAGGTTTTGTAAATAAGGTCATATGATAGTTTTTGGGTGTCTAGAGTCTTATTTGGTGCAATAAGGTCATAATAGACCATTTTCCATGTACTTGGAGTCATTTGGGGTTCATTTTATAAATGTTGTCAATTCTTCCAAAAGTTGTTATATGCAAAATTACAAAATTACAAAAAAAGTGGAAGCCCAACAGTCAAGAAGTTCAAATGGTAGCTTGAGTTGATTGGATTAGTTTGGTTTTGATGTGTAAGGGTAAAATAGTGTTAGAGTAAATGGTTTTTACCATTTACATGCTTAAGTTTACTTAGGCAGATTAGTATTTATTAGTTTTGAATTTAGTTATTCATAGGTCATTTCTTTCCCGTATCGAGTAGTTTTACACCAGCCATTTGCTTCATGCCTTTAAAAGGTTGTGACACTGTAATTTAATCATCTCTTTTATTTCACTCCTTATTTGGTGAAATGGCCTCGTGTCTCTCTCAGTTTTTTGTGAAGGTTTTTTGTAGTTGATGATCTTGGGTTATTCGCTCTAACATGGTACCAGAGCCACCCACTACAACTACTTCCTGAGAGTTTTCACTAGACTATTTGAGAGCAATTTATTTTTCAGCATTTGAAATTTTCTAAATTTCTTTTTTTCTTTATTTCAATTAGTTTTAATTTTTGCTGTTGTTGGTGAATTTGCAATTGTGGGCTTGATTTTCTATTCATTGAAGCCGTTATTTTTAGTTTATCTATTTATTGGAAGGTGCTGAAATTTGTTGGTGAATTCTAGTGATTTTCTAAAGCCTGAGTTCATTCTCTAGTGGTGCAATCTTAGTAAATTGGAGGTAGCAATTTGAAGAGAAATCTATTGAAAAATTTATGCTCTTGAAAGGTGATGGACCCATCATAGAAGGCATGATTCATATATTTGAGGAAGGGTGTTTTGTTTTTAGCATGATTTTTGGAGGGCATTCAATAGCCAACAATCAGTCTTTGAAGAAACTAGGGATATCAGTTTAAGAGGCACTTTTTTTCCTCCATTCAGGCTATAAGTGTATTTCATTCTAGAGAGGCATCATCTTTTGTCTATGGTTGGGTGCAAATTTTCTTTGAAGGTTGCACATTTTGTTAATTAAGCTTAGGGTGTGATTTTTAATTTCTTTGCGGCTACCAATTTCAAGGCTGGCTCGATTTGCATCTGTTTGGAGGTGTTCTCTATCATGAGAGGTGTGAATCGCATTGAAGGCCCAATTTTTTTCTTGCTACCGAAGGATGCAATCCACATCGAAGGTGTGAGTTTCAAGAGTTTGGAGATTAGTTCTTGCGCAAGAAGAAAAAAATGATGTTCAAGCTATTTTTCTCTCCCAAGCCGATAGCTCCTTGAATTGCAGGTAATTTGTAAAATGTTGGGAGGCAATTCAAAGCTGATTTCTATTCAAATTTGCATTTTTGTGTTTGGAACTGACTACTAAAGGAGTCAAGGCTTGGTGACGTCTTTTTTCTGAGGCCACAAATTTGTTTTTTGCAATCTGTGAGTCTACTGCAAGGAGAAATTTCTTGATTGGAAGCCCGATTTCATGCTTGTGAGGCCTACTATTTTTGAGAAGAGATTTGCCCCTGATTGGAGGTGCGAGTCTAATCACTATTAAGAAGCCTAGAATTCTGTCTCTAGAGGCATGATTTGATGCTTAAGAGGCACAATTTTTGGTAGTTGTAGGCCGAAATTCATTGGAGGCAATTTCTTTTGACTGTCATTTTCTCTCGTGAGCACAATTTCCTCTAGATCCTAAGTGTGATTTGCACTTGGCAAGCTGCATTTAAAACTTGGTATTGGCTGCATAATTTTTTAAAAGGATTTGATTGGCCATATATTTATGAATAGACTTTATTATTTATAAAGTATCGAGCAAACATCTCATATTTAGGGCTTCTGTGGTGTGGGCCCAAGTTATCCTTTGAAGTTATTTTGGGATTTTAATCCCACATCGGCAAAGTGGAGGAGGTATTTTCTATTTAAGTACTTTTGTAGTGTGATTTCTTGGTGTGAGCAAAGACTCACTTTGGTGCAAGAAAAGGCTCACCTATAGGAAAATTATTCCTTGCAACATAGTGCCAATCTACCCGAGTGTTTGGAGGATCTCTAGATCGGTCTATTGTGGATTGCTTATAAAGGTGCTCTTATTTTGCTCAATTTTTTTAGATTTTCAGCCCTCTTTTTTGCTTCCTAAAGTATTTTCGGAAGGCTTTTTTTGGAGTTTCTATTTGTTGTTGAAGTACTGTCTTTGCATTTTTGGAGATTTGTCATAGTTTTATGGGGTTTTCTTTGCATTCTACTGTGATTGTGTTGGAAAGGGGGAATTATACACAATGGAGAGATGGTATATTGAAGCACTTAAGATGGCTTCATCTTTTTCCATACCTATATAATCTTGTTACCCTTCCTAGTACTGATAGTAAGAATTTTGTGTGGAATTGCAAAAGGGATCATGTCCTAGGAGTTATATTACAATGCATATTGATAATGCCAATTTAGATGCTATTGATCATTTTGAGTGTTCATATACTCTTTGGATTAAAATCTAGGAAATACATGGAGATTGGTCTATTGTGGATTGCATATAAAGGTGCACTTATTTTTCTCAATTTTTTTAGATTTTCAGCCCTCTTTTGCTTCCTAAAGTATTTTCAGAAGGCTTTTTTTGGAGTTTCTATTTGTTGTTGAAGATTACTGTCTTTGCATTTTTGGAGATTTGTCATAGTTTTATGGGGTTTTCTTTGCATTCTACTGCGATTATGTTGGAAAGGGGGAATTATACACAATGGAGAGATGGTACATTGAAGCACTTGAGATGCCTTCATCTTTTTCCATACCTATATAATCTTGTTACCCTTCCTAGTACTGATAGTTAGAATTTTGTGTGGAATTGCAAAAGGGATCATGTCCTAGGAGTTATTACAATGCATATTGATAATGCCACTTTAGATGCTATTGATCATTTTGAGTGTTCATAGACTCTTTGGATTAAAATCTAGGAAATACATGGAGATCAGTCTATTATGGATTGCATATAAAAGTGCTCTTATTCTGCTCAATTTTTATAGATTTTCAACCCTCTTTTTTGCTTCCTAAAGTATTTTTGGAAGGCTTTTTCTGGAGTTTCTATTTGTTGTTGAAGGTTACTGACTTTGCATTTTTGGATATTTGTCATAGTTTTATGGTGTTTTCTTTGCATTCTACTATGATTATGTTGGAAAGGGGAAATTATACACAATGGAGAGATGGTATATTGAAGCACTTGAGATGGCTTCATCTTTTTCCATACCTATATAATCTTGTTACCCTTCCTAGTACTGGTAGTAAGAATTTTGTGTGGAATTGCAAAAGGGATCATGTCCTAGGAGTTATTATAATGCATATTGATAATGCCAGTTTAGATGCTATTGATCATTTTAAGTGTTCATATACTCTTTGGATTAAAATATGGGAAATACATGGAGATCGGTCTATTGTGGATTGCATATAAAGGTGCTCTTATTTTGCTCAATTTTTTTAGATTCTCAACCCTCTTTTTTGCTTCCTTAAGTATTTTGGGAAGGCTTTTTTTGGAGTTTCTATTTGTTGTTGAAGATTACTATCTTTGCATTTTTGGAGATTTTTCATAGTTTTATGGGGTTTTCTTTGCATTCTACTATGATTATGCTAGAAAGGGGGAATTATACACAATGGAGAGATGGTAAATATTGAAGCACTTGAGATGGCTTCATATTTTTCCATACCTATATAATCTTGTTACCCTTCCTAGTACTGATAGTAAGAATTTTGTGTGGAATTGCAAAAGGGATCATGTCCTAGGAGTTATTACAATGCATATTGATAATGCCAGTTTAGATGCTATTGATCATTTTGAGTGTTCATATACTCTTTGGATTAAAATATGGGAAATACATGGAGATTGGTCTATTGTGGATTGCATATAAAGGTGCTCTTATTTTGCTTAATTTTTTTAGATTTTCAGCCCTCTTTTTTGCTTCCTAAAGTATTTTCGGAAGGCTTTTTTTGGAGTTTCTATTTGTTGTTGAAGGTTACTGTCTTTGCATTTTTGGAGATTTTTCATAGTTTTATGGGGTTTTCTTTGCATTCTAATGTGATTATGTTGGAAAGGGGGAATTATACACAATGGAGAGATGATATATTGAATCACTTGAGATGGCTTCACCTTTTTCCATACCTATATAATCTTGTTACCCTTCCTAGTACTGATAGTAAGAATTTTGTGTTGAATTGCAAAAGGGATCATGTCCTAGGAGTTATTACAATGCATATTGATAATTCCAGTTGAGATGCTATTGATCATTTTGAGTGTTCATATACTCTTTGGATTAAAATAAGGGAAATACATGGAGATCCTAATATTCAGCCATTCCCAGATGATTCTATTTCAGATTGTCTTGTGCCTCTTCATTTTTCAGATAGGATACCCTATGATCATGCTACTATGCAAGAGTTTAAATTTTTGGATTGCTTTGAGTCTTCAGAAGAGGATGACAAGGGTTATTTAAATGGTTCTTCTCCATCAAATACAATTGATGTACCTTTTCCTTTAGTGATTCATTATGCAGATTCATTGATTGAGACTCTGATCATTCTTGTTCTATAAGACAATTCATTTTTTGTTGATGATCCATTGCACATATCTAGTGATTCATCATAATCATTATTTCATTGTCTTCCTGATTGGGATTTGTATTTGTTGAACATTGGTTGTTTTCTCATAGAATCTCATATTTCATATTTGGAGGACATATTTGAGGGTATATCCCTCCTATTTGATGATAGTTTTGGTACAACTATTGTCACCCCATTTCAGTCTTTGGAGAGTGTTCAAGATTAGTTTCCAGTGGTACCTTGTTTGTCATCTTCTATTGTGATTGGGCATGTTCCTAATTGGTTAGTGGCATCATCTTCCAAGGTTTTGGTGACACACGAGAAGATTTCAAAGACATCTTCATACATATTCATGCTTCTTTGGGAAGCATACCTGCATTTTTATTTTGTTTTGTTTCTTCTGAAAGGGAGACAAGTTGTTTGTTGACACTGCATCATGTTTTGTCTTGAGGCACTTACCATTTTTGCAGGTGATTACACATTGTGTGGGGTCTATATAGTCTCTCTCTTTCCCTCTTATGGGGGGTTGTTGATTGTATATACATGATGTATGTAGTTCCTAGGGCGTGTGATTGAGTCCTCCATGCATGCATCATTTTTTAATTTTTCTTTTCTCTCTTTTGGAGAGGGGTTTTCTCCCACAACATTTTTCTCCTTTTCTTCAGTTGCAAGAGATTTATTTTTTGCATTGTAAATGTGTACCTAACATGGTTGTGTAGTCGGGATCCATATTGCATCTTCATTTTTGCATAATAATTTTCCCTAAGTTGCACTTAAGGGAGGTGTTAGAGTAAATTGTTTTTACCATTTACATGCTTAAGTTTACTTAGGCAGATTAGTGTTTATTAGTTTTGAATTTAATTATTCACAGGTGGTTTCTTTCCCATAATGGATAGTTTTACACCTACCATTTGCTTCATGCCTTTAAAAGGTTACATTATGTAATTTAATCATCTCATTTATTTCACTCCTTATTTGGTGAAATGGCCTCGTGTCTCTCTCGCCTTTTTGAGAAGGTTTTCTATAGTTGATGATCTTGGGTTATGCATTCTCAAAAATAGGCCTCAAAAAATTTGAGGCATTCTTCTAGAATTTTTTTGTTTAGTAAAGCAATAATAAACCCTCAATTTTTGTGTGTTCTTAGTTAAATTTGCTACTACAGGTGTGTGTACAGTTCTATACAAGAATATTATGATTGGAAGTTTATTATATATTTTGAAGGAATGAGTTAGCTTTGTTT
>VDFB02104589.1:0-34865 GCA_007258455.2 Sequoia sempervirens | reverse complement strand
CTACGTAGTGGTGGATCGGTTGACTAAATATGCACACTTTTTCCCGATTACTACTACTTTCACAGCATCGCAGACTGCAGAGTTGTTTTTCAGAGAGGTATTCCGGCTGCATGGATTGCCTCGGACGATAGTCAGCGATAGAGACAATCGGTTCATGAGCAACTTTTGGCAGGAGTTGTTCAGGCTGTGCGGAACCGAACTGACACCGAGTACCAGCTACCATCCACAGACAGATGGACAGACAGAGATTGTCAATAAGTGGGTGGAAGGTTATTTGCGCAATTATATAGCTGGTCAGCAGAGAGCTTGGGTGAGATGGATCTACTTGTGCGAGTATTGTTATAACTCGACTCACCATATGACGATACAGATGACCCCCTTTATGGCTTTGTACGGGTATGAGGCGCCCAATCTTCTAGATTTGATATTGAGCGATAGCAGAGTGCCGAGTGCAGGGGATATGATGCAGAGTCAGCAGGACATATTGAGGTCTCTCCGAGACAATATCCAGAGGGCACAGAATCAGCATAAGCAGTATGCTGATCAGAAGCGGGTTGAGCGTACTTTTGAGGTGGGTGATATGGTGTACCTCATGTTGCGTACCGTGATCACCGCTATAGTCTACTCATGTAAGAGTAAAGTATAAAACGTTCCTCGCTACTATGGTCCATTTCGTTGTCGACGAAAGTGGGCTGAGTTGCTTATGAGTTGGACTTTGCTACCATAGCAAGGTCCATAATGTATTTCACGCTTGAAAAGGCATTGGGTCGCGATGTGATCCCTCCAGCTTTGCCACCCTTGATGATGAAGGGAAATTGATACTAGTACTTGAGACTATCCTCAAGATGAGAGAGAGACACCTACGGAGGCGTGTGATCAGGGAATATCTGGTCAAGTGGAGAGATTTGCTAGTTGAGGATGCTACATGGGAGCCAGAGGAGATCTTACAGCATCCAGAGTTGAGATTGCTTGAGGACAAGCAATTTCAGGGAGGGGGGACTGTCATGTCCCCATCCTAGTCAGCACAGCTGGTGACGAGGTTAGCCTATCATTTCGATCCTCGTAGGCTTCCACAGAGTGTGCGTAGGATCATCCGGAGCAGCTTGCTCGTTGTTTGGTAGCCCAGCCACAGCTTGTGTCGCTGGGCTCGCGACTCCCTTCCGTGCTGAGCATTTTCAGGAACTTTCTATTTTTAGAAAGTTAGGTCAGGCGGAAGCTGCTATTTCAGGCAGGGCACCTGGTTCAGCCATTCAGCTCAGAATCGACCCAGTTCAGCAGTTTGATGTTTAGACGGAGAAATAAGGAGTATTTAATGGATTATTAAATATTTAATATTTTGACTTTATAATAAAGTCACTTTATTGAAATATTGAAATATTTAATTATTTGGCTTGATTATAAAGTATTTATTATACTTTATAATAAATTATTAAAATGTGACTTAATGAGTATTTTATATTCATTAAAAGTGGACGCCAATAATTAATGTCTTCTCCTAAGTCTAAAAGGCGTATTAAATCATTTAATTTAAATGATTATTAAAAAAGGAGTTGGGTCGAATTTCTTCACAGGCAATATATACCTTCTCAAGGCAAAATTGAACTATCTTGTTTATTATTCAATTTTGTCTTTATTGCTCTGAGCATTGGAGTTTGCAAACCCTAGGGTTTCTGGCAGACGATCGTTTCTGGAGAACGAAAACTCTTCAGAGATCAGGCAGACTGAGGCTGTGAAATACTAGTTGAAGCTTGCACTTGGTGATTTCATCCAGAGATCACAGTTTGGGGATTATTGAGTTATTTATTCAGAGATTAGCAGAGAAAATCATCTTCCTATTGAGGCGACTTCAGCAGAAGGCTTTATTCAGAGATCAGACATCATTTATTGGAGGCCGTACTTTATCATTTATTGCTGTCAGCCGTACTTTTCTGTACCTTTCCTGGCCGTACTTTCACATCTCCAGTGGAACGCCTGTATCTTTCAGTTTCTGGTGTTTGCTTCTTGGGCGCCTTGGTTCTGGAGACTGTTTCTTGCCGGAAACGGGAGAGCAAAGTGGATTTATTAATTGTTACATGCATTTATTGCTGCTACAGCCGCCACCCAGGTTCTTTAATAAAAATTCATTGTATTTCATTTATTACTCAGATTTTTGTATTAAAAAAGCTCTGGAAAATATATATATTGGTGCGCCCTTGTTATTTGAGCATTTCTGAGTTTACTGCACGAGATTTAGATTTCATTTGAATTTATTAGGATTTTATTAGAAAATCGCAGCCTTCAATATTTTGTCAAAAAACTTCAAAATCACAAAAAAACCAAAATTTGCAAAAAACACAAAAAACTTCAGTTGGGTTTCGATTTGAGAACCACCAGGGTTCTGACACATGTGTGGATCATGCTTAAAATATTTGTTAATATTATATAGTCATTCTTGGGTTCTCAAACTAATGAGAAAATTCGCAAATAAGAAAGAGTTGGCTCATCTCAAAATAACTTGCTTTGTAACAAATTTTAATATGTTGAAATCCTTGCTTTAGTCAAAGGCCAATTTGAGGTGCATGTTTGTTAGTGATGAGTGGTTTACATCATATGCTAAGACCAATGTAGGGGTTGACGTGGTTGATTGGATTTTTTATGAGCATAGTTTTTGGCTTTTAGCCAAGGAGATCATCAGTGCAAATTTCCATTATATTTTTATTCATCTTTGTTTGTATTTTCATTTCATTTGATTATTTTTGTTCACACTTACGTTAATGTTTCACAAAAATCACACTTCACAAATCCTTGATTTCTACAAGTTATTGATGGGGAGAAGCCTGTAATGGACTACATATATGAGGGCATGGATAGGGTGAAAGAGGCCATTAGATCCATTTATGTTGGGGTTGCGGATAAGTATTACCCCATATAGGACATCATTGATTAATAGAACCTTTATCTTCACAAACCCTTACATGCTTTTTCCTATTTTTTCAATTTGACATTCCAATTCTGCTTAGATTTCAAGGACAATGAGGGGGTCTTTAGTGGGCTCTACACAATCATAGAGATGGCACTTGATCCTTAGGTTGAAGCGTCGATAATGACTAAGATTGAGATCTTCAAACTTGCACAAGGAGATCTCTTTGCAGGAGATATATGGAAGAAACTTAGATGACATTGCAACCAGATCAAAATCTATTAAGAGAATAATGTAAGTTTACAAATTAAAAAATTTACCCCTTTTTATGTTAATATTGAAACTCAAATGTAGACAATGAGATTGATTTTTTCTCTCATTTCAGATGCATGGTGGGTAAGATTTGGTGCTAAAGTGCCAAATCTTCACAGAATTGCAATTTGTGTCTTGATCCAACCATACGTTTCAGAATGTGAGCACAATTGAAGTGTGCTTGAGCACATACACTCCAAGAAGCACAATAGGTTGTCAATGCAACGGTTGAATAATATTTTTTATGTTCATTACAATCTTTGCCTATGTCATAAACAAATCTTGGGCATTGACTTATCTCCGATCGTTGATCCATAGTTAGATTGGATCACCAAGGTTGAGGATATATATATATATATATATATATCCAAATTTGAACTGTGAACTGATTCTGAGTCTGACCATATTTTAACAAATTTGAACTGTGTGAACTGATTCTGCTTGTTTTTCCTTTAGTCTGAGTCAAACTCAAATGCTAAGTTCTAATGCACTCAATAGAGTTTTGTTACTCCTCATAATGCAAGGATGCATTCTAATCCAGCAGTTTTGGATTTTCCATTGAGACTGAGTGGTAAGTAAAGAGCTGTATTGGTCCCTAAGATAACATATTTTGAAGACGGACTTCAATTTTGAGATGTAGTTGAATTTATTTTTCTAACGAGATGGGGTCAAGGAATGAGGTTGGTAATTGAGGATACAGACGTTTTTACATTGTGGGACCAAAATACCAAATTGCACCACTAAGCTGTTTTCCATTAGTAGACAAAATTACTTAAAGATGTCAGTTATCTTTTAGTGCAAGACTAACTGACCGATTTGGTCTTTTGCATAATTGATAATTTTGTTTCATTGTAGGTGTCTCTAAACATATTGACATTTAATTAATACTGTGACACTGTAATTATCCTGCACATGAGTGAAGTAATTAAGACTGAATAATGATTTCTGAAGTTCATTTTTTCTCAGTTGATTAATTAACATGGAAACTGCATTGTATTTACTCTTTGTGCGGGTGGTCAGACTTTTGTGATAGGTAGGATGAAGAAACTATCAAAGGAAGGGTTGCAGCGCACAGACAAGAGGATTGGTCTAATGAATGAAGTCTTGGCTGCAATGGAGACAGTGAAGTAAGTTTATCATGTAATTTGGGGCAAACCTATGCAAGCTTTATATTTTTTGGTTCCAAGGAATTTTTTTGACTCTCCTATGATATCCACAGATGCTATGCATGGGAAAATAGTTTTCAGCAAAAGGTCCAGCAGATTAGGAATGATGAGCTCAGCTGGTTCTGGAAGGCACAATTACTGGGATCGGTATAGCCTCAGATTAACAGATAAATTATCCTTATCATGAAAGATTACCTGGGACTTTTTCCTTGTACTAAATTGGTTGCTTTAGCTCTTGTTAGTTATATTTTTTTCCTCTCAATCTATTCATTAATACTTCCATATATGAATTCTAATCCACGAATAAACCTGTTATTGTTTTACAGTGCAACAGTTTCATTCTGAACAGTATTCCAGTTCTTGTTACAGTTGTTGCTTTTGGGGTATATACTTTACTTGGTGGTGAACTGACACCTGCAAAAGCCTTTTCCTCCATTTCCTTGTTTGCAGTGTTGAGGTTTCCCCTGGCCATGTTTCCTAACTTGATAACCCAGGTGCTTTGATTTCTTCTACTTTGAGTTTATTTTTCATAGTTTTTGAGTAATTTATTGCTGTAAATATGGCTAGTATGTCAATAAAAGAGTTAAGACTTGTGCATAATCTTGTACATTGAGATGTAATGCATCTAAAGCTGAAATCCATGTAATTTTATTGCCGAGTTATGCTTGGGTTCTCCTTAATGCTTTCTTATCCTTCTGTAGCAGTCATTCAACCTGTGTTATCCAATCAATCTATTGCATCATTTGTTTGAGTATTTAGATGTTATACTTCTTGTATTCCCACCAAATCATTATGTCATGTGCATGTTTAGAAAAGCAACATGTTGCCTACCAAACTTATGCAGATATATTCTACTGTCTACATGCTTCCTTGAAAATACGTTTGCTAGCATTTGAATCTTTAAAAAATAAGGGAGTTTTTTTTCCCTTTTCTTTGGTGTAATACAATGTCATGTTTGTAAAAGCTAAAATATCTCCTGCATTAGAATTTTTTAGAATGGGATCAACATTTTTCCTGCATAGGATGTTTCCTTATGCATGTGTGCATCGGATAATTTACTGAACCTGGTTTCTGTATGCAGGTTGTTAATGCTAATGTTTCTCTGAAAAGACTAGAGGATCTCTTCCTAGCAGAAGAGAGAAAGTTCCAACCAAATCCACTCCTTCAATCTGGGCTTCCTGCCATATCAATTAAGAATGGAACTTTTTCTTGGGACACAAAGGTTTGTCCATATTTTAGTCCCAAAATTTCTTTCTCTGCAAATATAAATCATTGTCTCCTATTTTTCTCATACTAATACATCTTACTGCTGATGCTGAAGAGTACACACCTATGCCTTTGGTATACTAGCAAACTGGGGATGTTGTGGAGGGATAACGGAAACCATCAACTTCATATTAGTAACATCAAAGGATATCCTCAAGGGTTTATCATAACATGTATCTAGAGGATATCCTTAGCAGTTCATCACAACATTATGCACAGTGTATAGAGTTACTAAGCCTTGTCAAATGTTTGTGTACCTCACTTCTGCGATGAATATTTTCACAAAATATATTGTGGATGGAAAATGAATTGGTAATTAAAGGGGTACAATAAATTTCCATAGGTTACAAAAAACACAACAAATCAAGATTAGTTGTTGGCAATGAGGATCTTGCTAGGTTTGTATGAGTGGAAAGGTTCTATGTGTGCTATGAAGTATGCTTGGCACAGTAAAGTCTAGAGACGTCACTTGAGATATAAATACAATCCTTAAAAAAAAATGCTAAAATGAATGGATCTTTCATCACATATTCACATTATTAGGATTTTAATTTGTCTTTTTCAAGACAATTTAATTTGGAATAGTTTACGAGGTAACCCCTCTCTACAAATTATAAGGGGAAACTTGTTAAAATTTAAACTAACCCTGACATAATCAGTTATTTATAATTTTATACAATATTTTATGATTTTTTTGGCAATAATGAAATAAGTTCCTGCCTGTCATTTTGCTTTGGGTACGAGCACAAAACTAGTAATAGCTTTCATCCCACAAGTGAGATTTTAAATTTTTATGAGTGAAGGTGGCTAGCTCTAAACATGAAAACACCGCCTTCCTATTGGCCAAAATAGAGACTAGCAAGCTAATGCACACAAGATTCAAAAGGAATAATAAATTTTTCAACACAAGACAACACATGATTTTGAAACTAAATTAGTAAGATGTAAGCTACAATCTAGATGAACAAAAAACTTCAATACAAAGCTTGACACGACACTATTATCCACTTCCAACTTAATCAATGAAGCCATAAATGCAGTAAGTGTAGAAACAATATTAATATATTGAACAATAATTTCAGCAGCATAAACTAAGTGTCCACTATCATTAAAACCTCTTTTGCTCCAAACATATATTTATAATATTGCAAAGTACTCAACTTTTAGGTTTTGGGATTATAATTAATTTATGTCAAAAATCATTGTTTTAAAGAACAATGCTTTAATCTTTTGAAAAGTAGGAAAATAACTTTTTAGCATAAAACAATCCCCAAAAGAAATGAAAGCTAACTAAAAGAACCTAAAGATAGGCCCTCAATCATCTATCCAAGAATAGAATCTTTAAAAGTAATTTTATTTGTAAAAACAACATTTCTAAATATAGAAGCTTGTTAAAGATAGAAGTTAGATGAATGAAGTTCTCTCTTTGATTCTTTGAAAAAGAAAACTGCTAAAGACACCAATTTTCAAAGATAGATCATTAACTTTGGAAAAATGGTGGATCTCTTAAAGAATATTCAAAATTTGAAACCCAATCACCACACATTGAGACCCTATTGTAACCAGTCTAAAAACATAGAAATCTGCAAGAAATGAGAAAAAAGGTACCTTCAAACCTTGGTGACACCTTGGAATAAACAAAGGAATGATAATCAATCATGTTGGTCTCAATTTTAAGCACTGAAACTGGTAGAAATGGCCTAGGATTTTTTTTGAAGGTCTTCTGCCACTAAAAAATTGGTAGACAATAATTCGTAGTGCTCGTTTGCCACTTGAGCCACTCAAAACCTTGGAAAACACCCTCTAGGTGTCCTTTGGGTCCTCTCAACCACTTAACTTGGTAATAACCCTTTGGGAGTGTTGTACCCAATTCAAAACTCGATTGTGTTACACGAGATTCCTTTGTCGACAAAATTGGTTGTTTGTGTGTCAATGTCAAAGTGAAAAAAGTTATTTTTGACCAAATCATAATTTTTTTTGTAGTTAGAGAAGTTTTTTTGGAGCAATATCAGATTGTTATGTTAAAATCCAAAAAAATGTAATTTTATCCAAGTTAACTCCATGTCCCACTGATCATGCATGTTAGATCCCACCAATTATGGATCTCTATCTCAGATCTCCACTAATTGTGGATCTCACCAATTATGGAGGCACATTTTGTAATTTAAGTTCACTTTTAGTTTAGTTTCAGTCAACTAAAGTAGACTTCTAGTTGACTATTTGTTTAGTTTCAGTTAATTGAAGTAGATTTCCAGTTAATTATTTGCTCACCTACTTTTAGACATAGGAATAAATCTTGCTGATTGGAAAGAACTGATTGTTAACTCAAGGAGATTTTAGGGTTTCTTCTGCTTTGAGTTTCTATAAATAAGAGCCTTGGTCTCATTATTTGTTAACCTTTATTTACTACGCAAAATTGTTGCGCCATTGTTGCCAACAAGTTTGAAAGTGCATATTTGTTCACTCTTGGATGAGAGTTTGTTTAGTTTGATAAGCAATTGTGTATGATTTCGTACCTTTGCTGTCCTAAACCTTTGTAATTTGTTGAGAAAGCTTGAAGAAGGAAATCAAAAGGCACATGCAATTTGATCTAAAGATTTGAGTTCTTTCAACGTCTTGTTCTAACTTCTAACAATCTATTGTTTCAATTTCCCCCTTGGACAAGTGTCGTCACCTCCTTGGGTATTTTGTTGTTAATGATCGTCGTTTGATGTTGTATAATGATCTACTTTCAGCCTACACTTTGGACAGGTGTCGTCACCTTCTCGGGAATCCTATTAGCTAGTTCATCGTAATTTGTTGTTTCTAGTGAGTTGTATCCCAGTATATACCTCGGACAGGGATTCCTCGTCCTTGGAAATCCTGAGATCCATCTTACCGTAAAGAGTGATTGCTTGCATAAAGCCTTATTCCAGCATAGATCTAAGAGTTCAGAGCCTCGAACTCATTTTGAGAGACAATCGATCCATGTAATCCAACCAATCCATTCCCGCTCCTATGCCCTCATGCTTTGTTTACCTTGAGGAAATAGGATAGATTAAAAGCTAGTTTAGTTGTAGCTAAGATCTGCATAAACCAGAGAAAGCCTTAGCTGCAATGCATTGTGTTTATGCACCCTTGTGTCCTGCCCGCCGAGTAAAAAAGATAGGAACACTTAAGTCCGTTTTACTTTTACACAAACATCAGCAAACAAAGAGGGAGCTTCGCCTCCATAATTTGAAGAGCAGTCATCACACACTCTACATAGCTGTCTGTTTCCAATAAGCACTCCAGAGGTGCTAATTGAAACGCCAACAATGTTCATGTTGTCAACTGCCTTCATTTCTATCATCCATTTGGATCTATCAATTATGTTACCTCAAAGCACCCTAAACTGCAAATAAGCTTATTACTAGTTGGCCTCTATTCTTCATGGCTGTTTTCTAAAATTCATGCTTGCATCTGAGGCTGTGAACAATAGCCTGGAAAGAAAAATGTTGCTGGTCTATGTATTTATGTAAGTCTACAGAATGAGACTGATATATCACTGCCAACAGCTATAGAAAGAAGGGATCTTAAAAAAATAAGTATGCTAAGCATCAATTCCTCCATTGGGGTTCTAAACTGCATTATCACTGCAAGCTTGGAGTTCATGTACAGGTTCTGCTAATGACATTTCTGAACACTGTAATTCTTTTCAGCATTTACCTCCTTAAACAGTCTTTGGTTTCTTGATGCTGTAATACCATTTATTAGATTAAGAGCTATATGCTTATTAAGGGACACAGAATTCAGATATGTATAGACTATAAGCACAAATACTTATAAAAATTTAAATAATATGCATCAACACCCATGAAGTTCTATTACAAGAAACAGGAGAATGTGTCTTTGAAGGAAATTCAATGCATAATGCTATTTTTTGAAAGCCATCACATGCTCAAGACACATATTTCAGATAAGGAAAATTTTCTGTTTAACATTCAATTTCACAGTGTTTAGTTTAGTGCTTGCAGAAAGTTATGTTTTATTGTGTCATATGAAGACCAGATTAGTTGTGCCACTTTTTTCTCAATTGATTCATTTGTTTTCAGTATTGAGCATGACCTCAGTCATGCTACAATTCTTTTTGAATAACTTTGTGAATTGTCAGGCCGAGAACCCCACACTTTCCAATATTAATTTAGATATCCCAAATGGGAATCTTGTTGCTGTTGTTGGGGCTACGGGAAAGGGGAAGACGTCTTTGATCTCAGCAATGCTTGGAGAAATACCATCAATAGCAGATACAGAGGTTGTTGTCAGGGGCACCATTGCCTATGTGCCACAAGTCTCATGGATCTTTAATGCAACAGTAGGTTCTTCAAATCTCAAGTAGGTTTGAATTTCTTTAAAATAACTTGTTAGTGCATGCGCATCTGTGCAATCGCTTGAAGTGAGTATTGGAATTTTCATGCTTTTTTTACTGCATATATTTTCAGGTTCGCGACAACATCTTATTTGGATCTCCATATGATCCAATACATTATGAAAGAGCAGTCCATGTCAGCGCATTGGAACACGATCTTCAGTTTTTACCTGTGTGTGCCTTCTGTATTTTGATATGATCTTTAGGCAATATAATTTAATATTATCCTTGTTTTGCTCAATATATTTGAAAAATTGGCCTTGTAATTGCTATAACTATTGGTGTGTTTAAATTTTTTTTGTTAGGGTGGTGATCTCACAGAGATTGGTGAAAGAGGAGTGAACATTAGTGGTGGGCAGAAGCAAAGAGTTTCTATTGCAAGGGCTGTATATTCTGGCACAGATGTCTATCTATTTGATGATCCTCTAAGTGCACTTGATGCCAATGTTGGCCGTCAGGTTATTGCTTGCACTTTGCATTTATTTGAATTTATACAGTATTTGTTTTCCTTTCTTCGTATCACCAACTTGTTCCTTTTCTACTTCAAATATGCTTCAAATATGTTAATCCTCAATGCTAAGATGCCATGAATACTGAGGTATTACAGTCATGACCTTTGGGATTGATGTCTTTTCTATTTGGTCTATAAGAGACTGGGTTTTGACAGCTTTTGCATCCTTCTCTGAGATAAGTGCCAAGAATAAATTGCAATCGAAAAATATGCATTTAGATATGAAAATTCATTTATAGATTTATGCTCCACAACACAAGAAGAAATATTATTTATAACTGTCTGTTCTTTTTTGAAAGTCATTCTCTTGTCATGTACACTACAGTACTCTTGCATCAACCAAGGATAACCTCAAAAATTATTGGAACATAATAGCAAATAATAAAATCCAGTGTCGGATGCCTAAAGTGTAAAACGTGAGCTCACTGAGGTGACTGTCTAGCGCATTGGATTGAATGAGGAGGTAACTAGGTATTCTGTGTTGTGAATTTAAGTGCATCACAGCACCTCACATCTAAATTCATCTGACATTTATCCCACTGCATTATTGATAAGTTGAAATAAAGAGGTGAGAAGGTGAATACTGGGGACGTTTACCTTGAAGAAGGTGCCTTCCATAGCAAACTTTTTCCTTGATATAGAATGAAATTTGGGATATAGACATATCCAAGAACACCATGGGAAGAACATATGTAACGACCGTTCCCTTGCGGAAATTGAAATTTTCCAAATCTCATTTTAAACATTTTAAGGTAACAAGTAACAAAGACAATACAATAAAAATTTTCCTTTCTTTATTGATAAATATGTACAAGTTACAATATGTTTCCACATGAATTTCATTTTCATTGCAAATATAAATCAGAGTTCAAAAGTAATACAGTTACATACATAGCTCGTAAGTTTTTGCACAAATAGAAGTAAGAAGGTCCAGGAGTCCGTTCTTTCAAATCTTGGTACATCGGCCACTTGTTGTGGAGGAGAAACATCACTCGGGCGCTTTTTCGAACCACGGACTTATATTACGGTCCCCCGCACACCTATCGTTAGATAGATGGCCCTCCCTTCGAAGAAGAGATTGGTAGGGTATCCTTTAACAATTACCAACTGAGCATAGTGCTGTGTTCTACACAACTAGAACCTTGCTATTTCACAATCTCGAACTAGTACTAGGATCACAATGAACTGACAGAGTAGTCTCAACAATCTCACACCTAAGTGGATGTCGTACCTTTCACTACTTTGGCCAAAGTATTCTCATTCAGTACTTCGAATGAAGGTCATCTATCATAAACACTACTCAGGGCCGATTTGACTTTGGGCTATCTTACTCTACGCATAGGCTATGTCCTTTAATGGGTTCAGTTTACCCCAGATTTCCTACCTCAAACAATCTACTAAGAAATGAGCCAATCAACAAGCGTCTTATATCCTAACTCCTTATTTCGGAAATCTTTATCCTAGGAGTGAAGCTTGTCAGAGTTAACCTATTAACATAAGCTAAAGGTCATACTTGGTTTGACGTCATTTCTTTCCTAGTAGATATTAATTACTCTACGTATTCTCCATATACGGAGATCATACAAAATTGTAAAGTCAAGCAAATGCACATAAAAATCCTTCATAGCATAATGCATATTAAGTTAAGCTATCTTTAAACTTCCTAAACAATTGATTCCCTTCTTAAACCCTTTTATCCATAAGTCCTCCTTTCAATCTATCATTAAAATATATTGATTTCCCAAGAATTTACCCTTAATTGCATTGGTTTCCCTCATTCATTTGCCCTTCAATTACAATGAAATCCTTCACGCATTTATTCTTTATGAAAACTCATCAAAAAAATATTAACTTGCTATGAACTATATGCATATAACATGCTAATTGCAACCAGCAAACTCAAGAATATAAGTGAATAGTATTCAAGCAAAAATTACTAATTAGATAACATGCCTGTTATATTAAGCTTCTCTCCCAGCACTATTTTGTCAACAACTTCCAGAATTCCCAACTGAAGATGGCAGTTTGCAAATTATCTCTCTTTCAATGTAGACAACTCTTTCCAAAACACTCTTCCTAAATAACACTTCTCTAATAGAAATTGCTATTTCACTCTTCCTAAAAGGTATTTTAGCACAATCTATTATTTGCAGCTGTTAAAGGCTTCTAGTTCTCACACTCTCAGTAATATGATGAAATGCAGCAATAGAAAACTCACAGCAGCTAGAAACTAAATAAGATAGCTCTCAAATTCGCCAAAGATAAATTGCACAAGGATATCTTTCAATGTATGGTTGGGCAAGTATTTATAGGCCCGTATTTGCAACTGTTTCCTCCATTTGGGGCATGTAGAATGACAACCAAGCGCATAAACTCAATCAAACGTCACTTGGCAAGTAACTAAACCCTAAGTCACCTTTCAAAAGAGTGAATTGACCTCCATGGAGCCAGCAAACACAGAAAATTTCAACTCAAAACTTAGAAATCACCACCTACAAGAAACACGTTTTTGCCAGGCGCATAAAAATGTATTACTCACTTTGATGCATTTTTGGTCAAGTCTCAGCTTGTTACAGCACAAAAACTTTGGTTGGCATTCCCTATTTTCCAATTTTGAAAGCTTCCTCCTCCATTTTTGCTGCGTTGAAGCTTTCTTCATTTCCACGTGAAAACTCTTTGCTGAGTTTTGTTTAATTTTCAAATGTTCTCATCAAATATTTGTGTCATAGAAAAGTTAGATACTTTTATGAAGTTCTATATTTTCCTTAAGACTAGCGGCTACTTTTTTTAAATATTCCTCTCCAATAAACTTGCATATGTTAAAAGATTTAATTCTTTTAACTTTATTATTTGGAGTTCAATATTTATTCATTTAAATATTTGTAAATATTTTCACTTTGGAGTTTATAAATGTTTTCACTTTAAATATCTAATATTGTATATTTATATATTTTATAATATATGTATTTTATTAAGTATTAATATATTTATTTATAAAAATATATATATATTTTTCCGACATTACCATCGTAATGTACATATATATATTTATATATATGCATATATTAACTTAACATTAATACATATATTCTATACTTTATAAAACATATAAATATATAAATATTTACACATTCATTTATGTATTTATGTATATATCATAAATTATAATCAGATTATTGATATATACATTTATACATATATATGTAAATTTCCTAGACAATAATGTTAAAATATTATTTTCACCACAGATATTACGCGGGGTGTGTACGTATATACACGCGTATAACCACATATACTCTTGTGTATACGTACCCACTCAACCTTTAACACATATCTATCACATCATTCATACAAGGAGTCACAGTATAGTAAGTCTGACATTAAACAATCATTACTCACAAAACACAAAGAAGTAAACCAAACTCCTAAGCCTATGGATGACTTATCAAGACTAACTTATCTGACTAAGCTTACTCAGTCTAAGGAATGTGTGTGTATGCTCAAATGGTTCTCGTTACTGTTTACCCGGTCAGGCTCCTCCCCGAGTGATATCTCTCCTCTGCCTAGAGGAATGATCCTTTTTCTTGCACATCATGACACTACAACGGAAGTCATATGCTCAAAACAAAGCAGTTTACATAAAACATCTCAAAAGTTAGAATAAACATTATTCCATAACTTATATGCAACATTTATTCAAAATTACATCAATAGAAGTATCAGACAAATGAGACAATCATTTAAGTAGGACACATTTATTCGATAACAAGAACAACATGTTTTATTCATCTAAAAGATTCAATCATTACAGTGCATTTCCCTATACAGTAGTAGCTATACAATCGGGGTGTAACAACATACCTGCAGAATAAGTTATTGGAATGTTGTGGAAGATAAGCATGAATTATAATTTTTTCTTGTTTATGTAAATTTGTGAAAAAGAAATCACAATTGTGACATTATATCAACCAACAGTGATTGTTCAGTAAATCAAGTTGTTTAGAATGTATGCCAAAATAATAAACAAAGAAAAAATCATGTAAGCTTTTTGAAAACTGTCACATGAGATCTTATACGAGCTTGTGACTGTTTTGTTCCTTATAAGAGAAAACCTTTTCGAGTCTATATAAAGTTTGCCATTTACACTTCTAGAGTTAGAGAAAGCCTTTAGATTTGCAACAAGCATGAAAACTTTTGATCAAATTTAGCATGAAAATGATCTCTGATATGGATGAATGGCTTGCCTTTCTTCTTCTCAGGTTTTTGATAGATGCATTAAGGATGAGTTGAGGGGAAAAACGTGTATCTTGGTCAC
The DNA here is from genome assembly GCA_007258455.2 of Sequoia sempervirens. NCBI lineage: Eukaryota > Viridiplantae > Streptophyta > Pinopsida > Cupressales > Cupressaceae > Sequoia > Sequoia sempervirens. The sequence goes on along the minus strand of VDFB02104589.1, from coordinate 20,009 downwards.
CAATCAACTTCATTTTCTTCCACACGTGGACAAAATTGTTTTGATCCAAGATGGGATGATCAAAGAGGAGGGAACATACGAAGAGCTCATCAGACATGGGCCATTATTTCAGACACTAATGGAGAATGCTGGAAAAATGGAAGATGAGATAGAAGAAAGCATTCCTAATGGGGATAATGAACCAAAGGTTCTTGCGTTTGAGGCCAATGGTGAGCCAATGAAGACTCAGAAAAGTCACTCCTTGAAGAAAACAAACAATATGAAAGAGGGGAAATCAGTTCTCATAAAACAGGAAGAGCGTGAAACAGGAATCATCAGTCTTAGAGTTCTTCAGAGGTAAATTGTGGGAAGAATATTCTTCCTGATGGATTTCAGCCTTCAGATGTTGTAGACTTGCAATATAGTTATTATTAGTCAGAAGCCATCTATTTCTTTCTAGGCAATTTTCTAAATATTGATTATGTTCCATACTGAACACTTATGATTAAATATACCAACTACCAAATGTTCATTTTCATGTCAATTGTCAGTATTTATTCTTATTTAACTTCGGATGGTTTGTACTACTCTGTGCATAGTTGTGCAGTTAATATGATGGAACACGTGACTTGTAGAATTTATATTCCAATGTGTTTCTACCCAAAATAATGTTCCTAGGAAATATGATTTTTTGTAGGCTTTCCAGGAGTCTGAGAAATACTTACACTTTTGTGACAGATATAAAAATGCACTAGGAGGCTTCTGGGTGGTTCTTATTCTATTTTCATGTTATGTGGCATCTGAAGTTTTGAGAGTCTCAAGGAGTACGTGGTTAAGTGTGTGGTCAGATCAAAATGCCGCGAAGCACCATAGGCCCAGTTTTTATATTATTGTTTATGCCTGTATTTCTTTTGGCCAGGTACACACTTTTGACAATCAATTTGAATGTGTAAAGATCTTTGCACAATTTCTAGTGTCATGACTCGGCTAATGTATTAACTAGCAATGATATCAGAATATCTGTATATGAGTCTTGAATCATGTGACATAATATTTGCTGTTACTTCACATCTTGTATATTCTGATTGTTTTTATTCTTTCTCTGATAGGTAATGGTGACATTGGTAAACTCATTTTGGCTGATTTTATCTAGTCTTTATGCTGCTCGAAGGTTGCATGATAGTATGCTCACTTGCATATTAAGGTCTCCAATGTCATTCTTTCATACCAATCCAATTGGACGAATCATTAACAGATTTGCAAAAGACTTGGGGGACATTGATCGCAATGTTGCTGTCTACTCAAATATGTTTTTGAGCCAAATTTTCCAGCTTCTTTCAACATTTTTTTTGATAGGGATTGTGAGCACCATATCTCTGTGGGCAATAATGCCACTTCTGATCATCTTTTATGCAGCTTACCTATACTATCAGGTATGCAAATGTTTGACAGCAGAATCATGTGTATTTTCTCAGAAAAAAAACTTTGAATTTTCTTGGAGTTTATTATTCATATGAATATATTGCCATGTTTAGAGTTCTTGTTTATTTGGCAAGAATTTCTCTTACTTAACACGAAGCAGAACCATCTTAAATTTGCTTCCACTAATGAAGCTTGTCAAATGGCTTTTCCTGTGCTAAAAGTAAAATACTCTGTTGGTAGTGGACTTGTGAAGATTTGTGCGAGTATATTTCTCTTTATAATTGCACAGCAAAGAATTAATTTCTTTTAATCCTGTGTACCTTGTGTCATGTCTATGTTTATGCTGTGAACCAAATTTCATATACTTCTTGAGAACATTTTGGCTTATTTCATATTTATTACAAATCACCAGAGAGCTGAAGTGTTCTATCAAGATTTGTAAAGAATGAGAGGCAGAGGAAAGACATTATATATGTCATTATGGATCACAGTTTGGCTAGTTGATGGCCATATGCGACGAAGAAGATTTGAATTACAACTACAAGTTTGAACATTACAATATTTACATATAATTGTAAATGAAAAGGACCTTCTCCAATGCTTAATCTAGGCTAATCTAATAGAATGCCTACACATATAAATTAACCAAGATTAATAATTGATAGCTGTGGAAGTAGATAAAAATGCTAACCTAGGAAATTAAATATGATAGATAGATAGAGTCCAAGGGTTGAGCTTAATTGGTTAAAGCATTGAGTTATCAATGTGGAGAGCCAAGTTCAAATCCCAATGGGACATCTAATATGGAATTCTAAGTTGTGACTCTTGGTCTTCCATAGTTGGCTTCTAATTTGGAGGGGGTTTGTAAATAAGTGGATTTCTAAGTTGTGACACTTGGTCTTCCATGGGTAGTTTCTAGTGTGGTTGCTCCAAAGGAGCTAATATTAGTCTTATGGTTGTGTTTTCAAGAGCTTGTATTGGTCCCATATTGATACTCATATGAGAAAAGCGGTTCAAGGGTTTGGTCAAATTTTTTTTTGGGGTTGGGTTCATTTTGTGTTTATCCATACAAAACATATAAAAATAAAAATATATACATATTTACAATAGTAATTAAGTTCAAAATACCACACATAGCATCATATATTAAATAATAAACAAAACCATCATAAAAATAAAGAACATTAGAATGTCAATTAGTCAAACTCAAATGTCATGATATATATTATATATTAAAATTAACTACATTGCTGCATTAAATTAATTAAATTTATTAAGTTATTCCAATAAAATATTATATCAAAAGGGATAACTTTGTATTTAATTAATTTAATAATAAAAGTGACTTAAGTGACTCAAAATAAAATAATAAATTATAAAGTCACTTAAGTAATAGAATAATATTATATTCTAGAAGCTTCTTGGAGACTTGTTGAGAAATCTATTTAAGAAGCTGTTGGCTAAGCATTTGGACACACCTGATTTTGGAATACATTTCTCATTACCTGCGTGGTAAGAAGTTGAAGCTAAATGCTTAGCTTGCTCGAGGGTTTGAAGACTCTAGAGTTCCAAGTTCGGTTGTGGAAGATCAACCCTAAAATGATAGTTGAGAAATCCACTAAGGGTTATTGATTGTATTCAACTTAATTGAGAAGCTAAGTATTTGTGAGTTTGCAATAGTTGATGTATTATTGCAAATTTAAATAAGAATCTTTTGTTAATGCAATAGCTGGAATATTATTGCATTTATTTATTGGGCTAATATTTTATATTTGCAGAATAAAATTTGCTTATTTATAGTATTTTCCGGTAATTATTTCTGAATAATATTTGGGAAAGGAAAAGGTAATTTTGAGTAATATTTGAGGAAATAAATATATTTATTGTGCATGCACTATTTTTACTTCAATATTAAATCTCTTTGCATATTGGGTAATATTGTGTTGCCGGAGAAAATTAATTTACTTGTTGGGTGATAAAGTACTTTTGACGGAAGTGAAATATTGTTGACGCATTATAATAATTTTCCTTGTGGGGCAAATAAAGGGAGTTAATATTATATTGGCTTGGCTAATATTATCTTGTGAATGTAAGGCTTCCTTTTGGGCAAATATCATATTTGCTTCTGAAGATATAAGAACCTTGGCTAAGCGTTACTTTAATTATTTTATTAAAGCTACCTATTGGGAAAGAATAATTGTGGGAAGATAATATGCCAAAAACTATAGAAAATATTCACCGGGTTACTTCTGGGAGCTGCAATTGATTGGTCAATCAGTTCGAATTGAAGATAGTATTGGAAAATAGTGGCTAGAGGAAGTGTGGCTTTAGTTTGATAATCATCCACAGGCAAGAAGACAAATCGATTTTTTCAGGAAGAAAGACGCCTTTCATAAACTTCTGGTTTAGTTGCTAGTGCAAATTCTGGGAACGATTTTGGTTTGAGAATAGTCTTGAGACGCGGCCTTCATATGTTCTAGGAGACATGAATCTGAAGAGTAAGAGCTAGCAGTCTGGCGCTGCAATTGGCATAAGAATGGCATCGAATCTAAGCACTTATCTTGAGGCAGATACAGGGGCGGCACCATCAGATTGGGACGGCTACTCATGTTACAACATTCAAGCTGATAAGAGCTCCCAAGCCATTGATTCCAAGATTCACTTGATATAGAATTTGTATTTGATTTGATTGTTGGTTTGTATTCTCAGCCGTTGGTCTTGTTGTGACCTTTTCACACATCACCCCATTCAAAATGGGGACCCCCTAATTTTTGCTCCGTTCCTCATCTTTTGGCTTTGGTTTTCTCTCTCTTTCTCTTTCTGCCCGCTTTTCAGGGATGTGCCCGTCTATGAGCTTAAACGAAATTTTGGACAAGTCTAAAAATTAGGGTTTGTACTTTTCTAGTCAATCTAAGGTCAGGTGAAGTGAATAAATTGAAATTTGAGACTAACATTGATGTCAGTATGCTTTCAGCAAGTTCCCACTGAAGTTTGATCAAATTCTGGCAACTTACTATTTTTAGTAAGTGTGCAATTCCGAGCGTTTCCTCAGCACTTTTGAAGTTTTGATTGTTACATTGCATCCAAAACACATCAAGCTGCTCACTGGCAAAATTTGAGCTGAAACAGGCAACTTACTATTTTTAGTAGTTCAGCTTCTAGAGCAGATTTTAGGGTTTGCATGTCAAGTTTTCCGATGCATGTTTGCATATTCCTTGTGGGTTTTTCAAGACCTTCGCAGTGGTATAACATGCGAACCAAGATCATGACTTTTCAGGAGCCGTCTTCATAGGCTATTTTTAGGGTTTGCATGTCAGGTGATTCTTTATGGGTTTTTCAAGAGTTTCGTGATGATGTGACATGCAAAGCAAGATAATCATTTTTTGGTGACTTACTATTTTTAGTAGTTCCATTCTGGTAGCTCTCTCCCAACGCATCAGAATTACAAACAGGGTGAAGTGCAACAGAAACGAGGTCAAACAAAGGTCATTTGATATGCATGCAAGTCAAATTAGGGTTTCCAGCTTCGGGACCCAAAGAGAGGGGTAAAAAGTCAAAATTTTCAAAAACCGGTGTATCCTACTGCGTTCAGCATCTTTCAAGCTATTCACTGGTAAAATTTGAAGGCAATCAGAGCACTTACTATTTATAGTAACGCGTTCTAGAAACTGGATAAAAATAGTAAACCAGTAGTAAGCGCCAGTGTCAACGAGCAGGTCACCCGATGAGGAGCATGTCATTCGAATTTCAAGTCAAACAAAGTTGTGGAGGTCTTCGAAACGAGCAGTTACTATAAATAGTAAACCACCCTCAGAAATGTGCTATTTTTAGCAAGTTAGCTCAGGATGGTAGTGTGAACAGGCTGACAAGGTCATGATGGTCCTATGCTAAAAATTTCAAAACAATTTGAGCTTCAGAAGAATGGAAATCAGAGGACTTACTATAAATAGCAGGACATGGAGAAGCTGGCAGAAGGTAGGAAAAATGCCTAAGTATTGGAATATCCACCTCCACCTTGAAAATGCGCCCATCCTTAGCTGAAATCAAGAAAAATTCTAAGTCTGAGGTTCATCCTGCAGGTACCTGTTGTGACCTTTTCACACATCGCCCCATTCAAAATGGGGACCCCCAAATTTTTGCTCCATTCTGGTCTTTTGGCTTGGGTTTTCCTCTCGCTCTGTCTCTTTTCTGATGTCCACCTTTCGAGGGGTCGCGCTCGTCAGTGAGTTTAAGCGTGAAACTGACCAAGTTTGAAAATTAGGGTTTCATCGTTTCTGGTTAGTCCAAGGTCGAACGGGGTGAATATATTGAAAATTGAGCTTAACATTGTTGTCAGTGTGCTTCCAGCAGGCTTTCAGCAGATTTTCATCCAATTCTGAGGTACTTACTATTTTTAGTAAGTGTGAAATTACAGGCAATTCGTCAGCATTTGTGAAATTCCGACAGTCACACGGCATTCAGAGCGCATCAAGCTACTCGCATGCAAAATTTGAGCAAAAACAGACAATTTACTATTTTTAGCAGTCCAACTTCCGGGACAAATTTCAAAGTGCAGATGAAGAGTTTTTCTTTGCATGTTGGCATATTCCTTCTGGGTTTTTCAAGACCTTCGCGATGATATAACATGCAAAACGAAACGACCACTTTCAGAATTCAGCCTTCTGAGGCTATTTTTAGGGTTTGCATGTCAGGGTTTCTTTTGCATGTCGGGTGATTCCTGATGGGTTTTTCGAGAGCTTCGCGATGGTGTGACATGCAAATGGAGATAATCACTCAGTAAGGAACTTGCTATTTTTAGCAGGTGTGTCCCGGCAGCCGCTTCCCAGCAGTTCAGAATCACGAGCCGATCACAGTGCCACAGAAACGAAGAGAAACAGAGATCTTTTGATACGCATGCAGAGCGAATTAGGGTTTCCAGCTTCGGAACCCAAAAGGAGGCATAAAAGGTCAGAATTTTCAAAAACCGGTGTAAACCACCGCGATCAACATTCTTCAAGCTATCTGCTGGTGAAATTTCAAGTCAAACGGAGCACTTACTATTTATAGTAAGTCAGATTGGAAATAGGCTAAAAATAGTAAATCAGGTGCATGCGTCGATGCCAGCAGTAAGGTTACGTGGTGAGGAGCACCTCGTTCAAATTTCAAGTCAATCTGAGCAGTGGAGCTATCAGAAACAAGTGGTTACTATTTATAGTAAATCACCTCCGGAAATGGGCTAAAAATAGCAGGTCAGCTAAAAATGGCAGTGTCGATAGTACAACGAGGTCATGAGGATGCAGCGTGCAAAATTTCAAATCGTTCTGAGCTTCAGAGATGCAAAATTCAGAGGACTTACTATAAATAGCAGGGCATGTAAGCTGGCGAAAAATGATGAAAAAAAGTTCTAAGTCTGGAACTTCATCCAGTTGACATGGCAAAATGCGCCCAGTTGATGAGGAGGCAGGAAAATTTTTAAGTATGAAGCTCGTCCTTCATGGCCAAAATACGCCCAAACTGGAGAAAGTCAAATAAGGTCAACGCCTTTTCATCCTTCTGCCTAGCCTAAACGCGCCTTCAAGCATATGCCAAACACGAAAAAAGTCTAAGTATGAAGTTCATCCTCCATCAGGGGCAAAATGCGCCCAAGGAGAAGAAAGTCAAAGCAAAGTCAACACCTTTCATCCTGTTGGCATGGAGAAATGCGCCCAACTTGAAGAGGAAAAAAGTTGAAAATTTTTCTAAGTCTGGATATCCACCACCACCTTCAAAATGCGCCCAAGTTGCAAGTTCGTCCTTCTCCTACATAAAAATGCGCTCAAGTTAGGAGAGAGTCAACAAGGTCAAAGGAATTCGTCCTCCTCAAGGGGTGAAATGTGCCCAAAACAAGCATGTGAAGACAAAAAGGTGAAGTTGAAGAGTCATCCAGTAGACAGGCCTAAATGCGCCCAAGTTTAGGTGGTAAAAGGTAAGTAAATGGGGTAAAAGGTGGTAAATAAGGTGAAAGATGCTTCAAAGCATGGTGAACACAAGGTAAATACTAGGCGTTATCCTCCATCAAGTGCAAAATGCGCCCAAGGTGGTAAGTCTTGGAGGATTTTTCCAAGGCGTGGTGAAAGGTGATGAATTCTAGGCGTGGTTTTTGATTTTCCTCCATCAAGTGCTAGGCGCCAAGGGTGATGGGAGTTATAAGGTGTTAGAAAAGTTCTAAGGCATGTGAAGTGTTGAGAGTAAAATGCTAAGGCGTGATTTTCCTCTTCAAGTCTAATGTGTGGGGTGGTGAAGATAAAGGCTAAGGCGTGATTTTCCTCAAGTGTGCTATGTGCCTTAAATAAAAAAATGAAATATTTTTAAAGTGTTGGAGAATTTTTCTAAGGCGTGTGAACTTCAAATAAAAAAATTGCCTTGCAAGTGTGGAGTAAAATGCAAATGGCGAATGAGAAATAGATTGTGCTAGGCATGAATAAAAAAATTTCTAAAATTTTCCCCACTGGCAAATGAAACAAAATTTTCTAAGGCAAATTCTCTAAATTTTCCAAGTAATGATTAAAATATTTTCTAAGGCAAATATTTTCTCCCTTTGGAAAATACGCCTAGAGCTCAAGGTGGCAAAATTTCTCAGAGCACCGGCAAATTTTCTGAGTGATGAAGCCAGAGGATGGATGATAATACAGGATGAATTCAAATTTCTCAAGCTGGAGCAACACAGAATGATCACAGGCGAAGAATGAATTTAATTCGATAGAATAATATTTTTCTAAGGTTCAAAATTCAAAATTAAATGAACCCGTTCGTTGGGTACCCATGGATTCGAAGCATTCTGGAGAAAATTCTCTTCTGGGTATTGAACATTCGCAATGATAGATGGACTTCCAAGTCTTCCGCACTTCGCCAACACTTTTTCAGTGAAGAATTTAATCAGTGCTCAAATTGTGAATTTTCCTAAGGGAAAATTTAAAATTTTCTAAGGCAAATTTGAATAAAATGTGTTTTCAGAATAAATTTCTTTGAATGATGAATTCGAGATGAGTTGCCTAGATAATTTTGATGGAATTCTTCGGAGATGAATTTTCCAGAGGTGATGAAGAGTTAAAATCGAATTCAAGTGACTGAGCTTCGGCTGGTGAGTTAAAAAGATGAATTTAAATTAAAATTTTCAAAAACAAATTCAAAGATGCCAGTCAAAGTCAAGTTTCTAGAAGAGCAAGATTCCTGATGTCCAGAGACAAGTGTCAAAAATACCAAAGAGGGAAAATTCGAATTCTTGAAGTGGAGTAGTGGAAGTTAAATGCACTGGCTAAAATTGGCTCCTTCTAGAATTCGATTTTGAGCTATAAAATGAAGAGATTTCTAACTTATTCTTCACAGCTGAAAGAAGTCGAATTTGCTCTAAGTGAGGATTGTTGCTTGGTGTTGCTGAAGCTTGAAGAATTCGAAGTTTTGCTGAAGTTTAAATTTGAAGTTGCTGAGGCTGTTGAAGAGGGACGCCTTGAGTTGCTGAGAGGTGCCATTGCTGAAGTCAAGAGGTGCGCACTTGCTGGTTGGGGAAGAGAAATTGCTGAAAGCTTGAAGAGTACGAAGTTGGTGAAGCTTGTGAGGTGCGCACTTGCCAAGTAAGAAGTATGAATTTACCAAGGTGTGAGCTTGAGAGCTTTCAAAGTGTGAATTTGCTAATTGCTGATTGCTGATGTGAAGTACAAATCTGGTGCAAAGTACAAGTTTATCGAAGTTGTTGATTGACATTGATTAAAAGTTGCTATAGCTGAAGTCTACTTCGAAACTTTTTTCTAAGTGTTGAAGTTCGATTTATTAGAGAAGAAGCTGAGGTTTGCAAACAAGAAAATTATTGCAGCTTCTTGAAGTCGACCGCAGCCCCTATGCAATATCTTGTTTTATTTTATAAACTAAATTGCTAATGAATGTTTACTGTTTGCAGATGGTTGAGGCAAGGACGACTGGAAAGGACAATGGTGCATCCAGGCAAGCTGTGATCAAGAAGCTGAGTAAGACGTTCATGTCGAAATCAAAGTTTATTTCGAAGTTGGGCAAGTTGACAGACACCAACCTGGGCTCCGTCAACCTGGAGGCCTTCAAGAGCAGGATGTTAGGAATTGGAAGTCATAGGCCTTCGACCACTTCACACAATATTGTCCGAAGTGGGTTATATGCAGCTGCTGGTTTCCCACCAGCCATTCAATGCTCGGAGCTGATAATGGAATGTGCCAATTACTATGAGAAGGACCATCGGTCAATCATGTCGCTAGATGGCCAAGTGCTAGCAAATCTTACTCCAACAGCCATTGGTGAGGCTTTCGGGATCCCAGTACACAGGAATATGGTTTGCAAATCCAGAGAGCGGGCTGAACGGATGTACACTTCCGCATTCGAGAGATGCACGGAAACAATCAACACTCACTGGATGAGTACTTCTAAGCCTTCTCGTGCAAAGTTGCCGAAGCAGATCATAGCGGAGGATTTGAAACAAGAATATTGTGATCTCATCATGATGCTGAGCAGGGTTGGAGGTTGTGCACAATCATTCATTTTTGAGCCCTACATCAACCTCGTGCTAGAAGGGAAAGATTATGTCAATTGGGCCGAGATGATAAGTGATAATTTGCATGAGCAGCTCCTGAGCTTGAGGAGGACGAAGACGTTTTACATGAGCTCTTACATTATCTATATGTTGGCACGGATGACGAAGTACAGGGGGATCTCTTACAAGGAGCCTGTCGGCTGTGGCTCTCACCAATTCAAGATTCATGAGGCCTGTCCACAGTTGCACCTGTCAAGCACAACTCACTACAAGCGTGTCAACGATTCTTTCACCATGTACATTACGAGATTGCTTCAGGAGCGGTTGCATCATAGAATCTCGAGGGATGCCCAGGAGTTGATTGAAAGGTATGGGTGCTGGTTCATACAGTTTCCAAAATTTTCTTATATTAGGCTGCAAGGTTTTTCATCGTACCCATATAGGCTGCCTAAATACCCAATAGATAGAATCTTAATGCTAGAGATATCTAGACAATTGCTTGCCTATGATAAAATTCAGAAGAAGAAGAAGGGAGGGGTAGAATTCCCTATTGTCATGGGCAACTCGGATGAGGTGTGTCCCTCAATACAGGCAGCTAGGGAGGCTGAAAGTGAACTTCAGTTTTATCATTTTTCATATCATACTAGCCGACAGCACTATGACCCACATCATAACATCAAGTGGGTGCTGTCAGAGGAATTTAAACATAAGGCCACCATAAAGGATTATTGGGCTGATGCAGTTGATGAGATTGAAGTAAGGAAGAGAATGTTCTCTCGGTTGCCGATTACTCTGATCAGGGAGTGCGAAGTGGTTCCGGTTCCAGACCAGGTGAACGAGGATATGGACGTTGTCCATCTAGATTATGCAGCAGTTAGAGATACTCCACTTCCACCTCCAGATTGGTCAGAGCCTGAGATTGCAGATTTGGACACGCTTTCTATCCTCGTCCTGACATTCACTAGAGCATGGGTTGATAGACGAGTAAACAGGTTGAAGAGTAGGTCAATTGCCTTGACTTACAACTTGATGGGAGATCACAGGACGCCCACCACTGGCAGGAAGAAACAAATTACATGAGGCCTAGAGTCCAGAAAGAAAGAGATAGTTCGACAGGAGCCTACTTAGCCAGAGCCTCCACGAGTTACAGTTGCATCACCATTGGAGACACGTTCTCCAAGTATACAGGAGGTCTCTTTGTTTGTTGATCAGAGGAATGCACTGAATCAGGTGCAAGTAGTACAGGATAATATTCAGCCTCCACGGAGAGAGTCGGTTGGCCAGAGCGGCCAACGACTTAGGGTTGACAGCAGGATGATGAGGACTATTACTAACCCTCGCCGCAGAGAGGCGGCCATGAACGATGATGATGATATAGTTTCAGGTGACACTCAGCCACTTGAGGATGATGAACCTCGCCAGAATGATGTAGAGGTTGAGCAGGTTAGAGAAGTCGAGGCACGGGAGCAGCAGCCCTTTGATATACAGTATGATGTGCCCGATTGGCTTAAGGACAGAATGAGAAGAAGCCCCAGTGAGGAGCTTGATCTAGCAGTCAAGATGGAGGAATTTCTGAACTGGATCAGTGCACCTCCACAGAAGAAGAAAGCAAGAAAATTTTCGAAGATCTCCACTGAAGGGGATGGTTCTCGCACCCTTCATGTAGCCGTGCCACGAGTTGAGTGTGACCGAAATGAAGCATTGCCAGAGAATTATGTGGTCACGACTTTGGATTTGGGATGCCCTACTGGTGCGTAGATTGTAGAGGAGTGTGATAACTCCTACTTTGCCCTCAAAGATGGATTATTCAAGAAAGAAGGGAAATATAAGAAGTTGAAAAGAGAACACAAGGCCTTAATTGGATATGTACAGCAGTTATCTCGTTCTCGAGGGCAGGATATACCAGTGATAGAACCTCCAGCAGAGGTACCTAGAGAGTCCATCAATGGCTTGATGGAGTTGGGGAAGATGGCACAGGAAGCAGACAAATGGGTCACAGGAGTTCGTGCCGAGACAGAGAAATTTATGGAGGACCTTGCTTCTGCCTTTCAGCAGGCCTCTAGTATTTTGACACGGATGGATGTAGTGGATCATGCTTGGGGCGATGCTTCTATCTATCAGAGCAAAGTTATTCAGCGTCTTGAGGTATTGAGGCATGTGCCATTGCATTTGCTGATTGATGGAGGTGTCATTCAGGAGAATGACAGGTATGATTTCTCTAGGTGGTATTCTTCAGCTATCACGGGGTGTGGTTTCTTCGACGCGGCACAGGCGGATTCAGCTAGGATACATAAGGCCATGGCCAATATCATTGATGGAGTTCAGAACACTTTTGAGGTCATATTTGCTAGCCGGCTGAATCCAGAGGAGGTGAATGTTGATAGTTTGAGGGGTAGGCTGGTACCATTCTTCTCAGACCTGAGGACCTTTGTACAAGATGATTTCGAGAACACCTCTACTTTCTCCACTTTGATCCAGAATACGCAGGACTCCTTGATTGCTTGGAGAAAGTCTTGTGCAAGGCATGAGCATTCAGTCACAGTGTTAGAGTTTCAGCTAGATTGCATTCCGCCCATTTCAGTTTAGGAGGTTGAGGCTGTACTTCGCAGATTCGTGGAGTTTGCAGTCAGGGAGAAGGCAAATGGGAATGCACTGCTGGACGAGGATCTTCTAGAAGACTGAATATGGGCATTTATTACATTTACTATTTTGGGAGTGAGTGGGAATCTTTGATTCATTTAATGTACCACTCCCTATTCTGGCAGTTTTTAGGGTTAGGGCTGAGGTGGCACGATTCTGGCCACTCTATTGATTGCAACCCTAGCGGTCTTTTGGGACTGGGCTAGCTATATAAAGGGGGAGTCCCCCTCATTTGTAACACATTAGACAATAGTATTGGACATTTTCTGCAGTAGAGCTTAGAGCTAGAGAGTAGAGTATTGTAGACATTTTGCATAGTGTGGAGATGAAAGAAAGTTTTCCCTTTGAAAACTTTTGTGGAGATTGTTGTGTAATACTTTTCATGATAATAGATTTTTTCATTGATGGTGGAATTCGTCTTGTCATGAATAGCTAGCAAGGTCTCTTCTTCCTTTCGAATCCAAGTAGTATAACTTTCATTCATGCAAGTAGTTTACTTTTGATGTGTGGTATTTTTGTTGAGGTAGCTTCTTTCATTCCATACCACTAGCGGCTTGTTGATGATAAGTTCGCCTTGCGTGGTCGACTGGAAATTATCTTGAGTTTAACTTCAATTGTGATTGGTATACTTATATGCGTCGTTCTGATGGTGTATGTATGCTAAATTATAATTTGAACATCTTTTGCTATCCCCTTGAAGATTGCACCGATTTTGCTGAAGCTGTCTGACGTGAGGCTAGGTGAAATTTGGTTGAAGTCTACTAAAACGAAGCTCCACATATCCTGCATTTAGAATAGAACATAGGTTTCTTAGGCCTTATACTCTTTTACTTTCTGCATATTCCTGATTAGTTTTAGGAAAGCGAACCATATTGCCAAATCACACGCACGAAATCCCCTTCAAATCACCCATCTATTGCTAACTGTAAGAAGTCTGAACAATTGCGTAAGTCCCCTCGTAAGAACACAGCAATACACATCAACCAAACTGGGTCTATTCGCAGTTAAGGAACCTTGGAGTTGAACGCATGAATTTTCTTGCAATCTTAGCGTGCGGAATACTTTGATCAAGAGAGAATGGAGTAGCCCCAAACTATTTTGTTCTGCTGTTTGGTGCGGTCACAAAAACCACGTCAACAGTACCCCCATATGCACCCTCAAGGGATGAAGAATGAGGATGTTTAAAAAATAAAATTCGAAGGCATAATGCTTATCCTCCTGCCACCTCCATTTGCGCCCACCTCTCAAGTCAAGCATGAAAAATTTCTAAGTATCAAGCTTCATCCTTCACACCATGTCATATGCGCCTACTCTATGGGGGGGAGTTGCTAAAAGTTTCTAAGTGTTGAGGTGTTTCATCCTTCACTAGAAGCAAAATGCGCCCATCCTCTTGAACATAGGAAATGTGCCAAGTTTAGAAGAGAGTCAAAGAGTTAAATGTGTTGTTGAAATGTTCATCTGTAATGTCCCTTTTAGTGGAAGCACTTAAACCTGAATCTTGCATTCAAAAGTGTTTCTCAAAGAAACATTAGAAACGTTAGAGACCAATGAATTTCAGTCATAACTTCTAATAAGATCGAAGATGATATAGATATTTCATTCTTGTCCAAGGAATATTTATTTCCTCCTTATCACTCATTATGAATGTTTCTCTTATAATATATTTCAGAAGTACATTAGGGTAGATGTTAACGTCTTCCCAAGTCCCATAGATGGATTCTACTATACCATTTAACATCATAGCAGATGAATAGTCATTCTTAGACAAGTGTAAATAATATTTGTACATATATATATATATATATATATTTGTCAACCATCTATGAGATATTTATTAATCACTAGATATATGTACTTAAATATATTCATCAATTATTATTCTGTCATTTAAATCTCAATATATTTATCCATCATAATATATCAAAATATATTTGTAAATCATAATATATTTAGATATAGTTATAAAGGATTAGCTGTCATTTAAATTACTAATATATTTTACAGTTATCAATAATTAAATTCATAATTGTATTTAACAATTCTTATTTTCCAAATACATAAATAGCTATCAACTATGATAATACTTACCTTGTGCTGCTGCTCTCTATTTGTGATCAGACCTCAGAGAATATAATTCCCAATCAGAATATATTATGATTCTTATTCTGTCCCTTTCCTTGATCCTTCCTTAATTTCCCTTCTTATGTCTCCTCTCATTCGTTGCCTTTTCTCCAATATCTATCGCTGTCTTTAGACCGGTCTTTTTTCTTACTCTCCTCTTTCATTCGTCATTCGCATCATATATATATTTTTAGACAAAGGGCATCTTGGGAAAAGACCACTTAATGCTGATTGCCTTTCATTTGTCTTTTATTGCCATCGTATCCTTATGGAAGGTCAAACCCTTAATGATAACCCGAATCCTCTCCTCAAACAGCTTCTATGATAGTTGAATAATCAATCATAAAGGAGCGGATCTTTTATATGGGCTGGCCGTGTTTATTTATCAAATACTTATAGGAGATCGTTCCCCATTGAGAATAGTGAACACCTTACTTTCCCAGCAATTCTGTTCTCTCATTCGATACCCCCAACTTCTTCATAGTTTGCACTTAAATAAGATTCATTGGTGGCGATTAAAGGGAGGGTTGTGTCCCTTCGCTGCAGTTGATAAAGTATTTTATTTATGATTTTTATTATTATATTTTGTATTCTATATTGTCTTAGATAATTCTCAGATTTACAATTAATTAATATATTAGTTTTCTTTATAATATTATAATAATGTCAAGTTGTTAATATTTATATTTTTATATTTATATTGTTATTTATTTGATAACTATAATTATAATATTATCTTTTGATAATTATAATTATAATAATATTATATTTCTTGTATATTTTTTTTATATATTTTAATATGTATTTTGTATTTATAATAATTATAATTGTCCAATTATAATATTATTTTACGTTTATATTTTATATTTTTATATACTTTAATATTTATAACACTCATAATTATAATTTTGGACAATTACAATTGTGTAATATCAGAAGGTTAACTATTTTAATTATGTTTCTTAATATTTAAATGTCCGATTTCGGGGACATGACAGTCCGCCCTGCCCAAGATTGCTTGTCCTCAAGCAATATCAACTTAGATTAGAACTAAGAAAATCTTTTCATCATCATTAAGCACACATGAGATAAACGCATTAGTCGTGTAACTACATACATAGGAATTCCCATAAGACTAGAGTACATGTAAGACACAAAGCATAAGGCCAGACATGAGTACACATGGGCATGGATTATACGTATGAATACATGTCAAGCATAAACATTTTGGACAGCGATACGTGAGGCACGAAGCATAAAATATAAATACACATGAACATGAAGCACCATTACGCATAAGAGATAAACATATGTAGAACATACAGCAAGACGTATACGCATACAACATGGAGAGCACACATGAATACATATAAAGTTGTATACTTGTATAAAGCATGAATCATACACTTGAAAGGCTTTCGAGGCTTTCTCATGGGTCGCATATGTTGAATACATACCAAATATTGAGAAAATATTTAAAATATGAAGCAATCAATCACTCAAGGAGCAATTTATCATACATAAGGCTTTTATGAGTTAATCATGTTGAAGGAACAACAAATATATATATATAGCAAACACATAATCCTCGCAAGATATGATACACTTAGGAAATGCAATCAAGGCACAATAATACACTCAAAATACATTCGAGGAAGTATACACGTTCAATCCGAAATATACACTCAAGAAATAAAATATACATAACAAAAATATACACACGCAGTAACACATTGGACATAAAGCAAGCATATAAAACAAGAGGCACCATCATAAGACATAAATCATATATTTGAATACACATAAGCAGTAAAGCATGAAGTACTGGCATGCAAAAAAATACATGGAATAAGACACTCAATCAAATTCGCATAAGGCATATAAATCATGTAACTACATGTAGAGCACATAAACTCAGTCAAGGTATGCAATGTGTAAATACTCATAAGGTAGGAAGCAATGTAGATACACTCTAACAGGAAGCATACAAAGAGCGAGAAGCATTTAGTCATTACTTAGGGCATGAATATGTAGAGCGTTCAAGTATACTCAAATTTACTTCTATGCACAAAATATAAGCATATCATTCATTCAAAAAATGAAAAATACATACTATGAAGCATTCATTAGAGTGTACATACAAACAATTACATACAAGGTATGAACTTCACAAACACAAGCATATACTTAGGAATGGAGTAGTCATGTATAAGAGTGCATCAGTCATGAAATGATCAAGTAAGACGTTATCCAAGAAACAAAATACCATAAGTCTGGTAAAACATGAAGTATATGCACGAGTGCAAGAAGTCACAAAGCATACGTATGAATACATATAAGTCGCAATGTATACACTTGAATATAAGTCACTGCAAATACCATGTCATATACACCCAATACATAGTCATGAATGACACACTTGAATTCAAGGTCACAGAGTATACAAAGTCTGATGGTATACAAATACATCTTGAATTTAAGTACAATCCATCAAATATGCACTCAAATATAAATACAAGATCATATACACTCAAATATCGTCACAAGTCAACTCAAATACACATACAATCATAGAGTATACACTCAAATACAAATGCAATCATAGAGTATATACCCAACTGCAAATTCAACCACAAGTCATAAAGTATACACTCAAATATAATCACACACGCATGAAATATACTATCAGACAGTTGGGGAAGGGGATTCAGTGCATCCCATACTACACCGTGGACCCCTCCACAATCCCAAGGTCATCTAGTATATACACTAATGAGGTACAATCATACTTCATAAAATAAAATAAAAATACTAACTTGAAAGATATTAATCAAACATAATGAAATCATGAAAAACCATTCTTATCATATTAATCATTGGTAAATTATATGTAATCATGCATTCAACCTATAAATTTCTAAGCAACTAAATAGATATTAAAACACCCAAGTTATCATCTCTTTGATCATCCAATTCCCAAATGGGGCAGAGTGGATCGCGCACAAGGATGCCCTTAGTGATACCCTTCTTAGCCCGAGAGCGGCCAACAAACGCCCGTTGTAATGACCCCCTCGGCCCCAAGTGATAGACCGCAGTCCATCTACGAAGGGTGGCCTACCTTGAAGGGACCCTAGTCATCTGCTCTCCTTCGTGGGCATCCACTCCACCTCATCTAATGGTTTATTAGAGTGAGAGACCATAATTTGAACACAATCTATATGAGAGTTTGAAGGAAGGATTTCCATAGGAGGCCCTTAGAGTATTTCCTTCTTAGCCCGAGAGCGGCCAACAAGTACCCGTGGTAATGACCCCCTCGGCCCTCAATGGCAGACTTGCAGTCATCCCATGAGGGTGGTCTACCTCGAAGGGACATGTTCCCTTTTTAGAGATTTAAGAAAGGACCTATGAATACTAATATTTCCATAAAAAATAAGAATAGTAATAGAAGTAAACATTAATTTAATTGTAATGAAGCAACATTAAAACATTCCTTTATCCCTTTTTATTATGGAAGACATGTAAATTTATATACTAGTTATTGCTTGTTTGAGTAGATTAACATATTTGTAGAACACTCCAAATTACTACTCCTTTGCTCCAACATTCATAGGTGAAGGGGAAGTGAATACACATGAGAATGCCCTTAGTGATAACCTTCTCAGCCCGAGAGCGGCCAACAAACGCCCGTTGTAATGACCCTCTCGGCCCCCAGTGACAGACCGCAGTCCGCCTACAGAGGGTGGCCTACCTTGAAGGGATCCTAGTCTCTGCATTCCTCAATGCATATTCAATTCCCTACCCTTATGATTGAAAGAGAAAGTCCATAATTTGATAGTGTATATTATAGTGCCAAATCTAATCTTAGTATCTGATACCACTTGAGCTATAGAAACCTTCATCAAACGATGTCACCTTCTTATACTATGTTTTAATAGAATGATAGATCATCATAACATCGTTAGTTGTCCAATTCAAAATAACATATTAGCAATACTATAATAGTAACATGCATTCCCAGAGTAATTTACATCCATTAGACAAATATTATTATGCATAAGTTGTATTTATCAATTGCCTATTATGTACTCATCAGTTCACATATATTTAGGTATATTTATTAATGATATTTAGATATGCCTATACATCAGTGATTTAATTTTCTTATTTATCTGCCAAAATAATGTCATTGTTTCTCATAATTTTAGAAGGGATGTGACCCATACCTGATCTGCAATAGAGCATACCTTTTTCTTAGTCGGTTTGCATACATGATTTTCACAGGATGGCAGAAAAGTTGCTCTGATACCACTTGTAATGTCCCTTTTAGTGGAAGCACTTAAACCTGAATCTTGCATTCAAAAGTGTTTCTCAAAGAAACATTAGAAACGTTAGAGACCAATGAATTTCAGTCATAACTTCTAATAAGATCGAAGATGATATAGATATTTCATTCTTGTCCAAGGAATATTTATTTCCTCCTTATCACTCATTATGAATGTTTCTCTTATAATATATTTCAGAAGTACATTAGGGTAGATGTTAACGTCTTCCCAAGTCCCATAGATGGATTCTACTATACCATTTAACATCATAGCAGATGAATAGTCATTCTTAGAAAAGTGTAAATAATATTTGTACATATATATATATATATATATATATATATTTGTCAACCATCTATGAGATATTTATTAATCACTAGATATATGTACTTAAATATATTCATCAATTATTATTCTGTCATTTAAATCTCAATATATTTATCCATCATAATATATCAAAATATATTTGTAAATCATAATATATTTAGATATAGTTATAAAGGATTAGCTGTCATTTAAATTACTAATATATTTTACAGTTATCAATAATTAAATTCATAATTGTATTTAACAATTCTTATTTTCCAAATACATAAATAGCTATCAACTATGATAATACTTACCTTGTGCTGCTGCTCTCTATTTGTGATCAGACCTCAGAGAATATAATTCCCAATCAGAATATATTATGATTCTTATTCTGTCCCTTTCCTTGATCCTTCCTTAATTTCCCTTCTTATGTCTCTTCTCATTCGTTGCCTTTTCTCCAATATCTATCGCTGTCTTTAGACCGGTCTTTTTTCTTACTCTCCTCTTTCATTCGTCATTCGCATCATATGTATATTTTTAGACAAAGGGCATCTTGGGAAAAGACCACTTAATGCTGATTGCCTTTCATTTGTCTTTTATTGCCATCGTATCCTTATGGAAGGTCAAACCCTTAATGATAACCCGAATCCTCTCCTCAAACAGCTTCTATGATAGTTGAATAATCAATCATAAAGGAGCGGATC
>VDFB02104588.1:0-17429 GCA_007258455.2 Sequoia sempervirens | reverse complement strand
TTTTTAGTACAAGAATCTAAGCTTAAGAAAAAGATTCTACAAGCTTTTCATGATGTTCCCCTTGCTGGTCATCAAGGGATTTTCAAGACTTACAAGCAGATTCGTGAACGATTCACTTGGAAAGGTTTGAAAGATGAAGTTTTGAATTACATTAGAGAGTGTCCTACTTGTCAAAGGAATAAAAATGAACACTCTTTTCCTGCTGGTTTACTTCAGCCCTTGCCTATTCCAAATCAGAAGTGGGAAAGTATTGCCATGGATTTTATCACGGGGTTGCCCAAGGTGCAAGGACGTGACTGTATATTTGTTGTGGTTGATAGACTAACAAAATTTGCTCATTTCTTTGCTGTTACCACTTCATTTACAGCAGCTCAAGTGGCTGAGTTGTTTTTTAGAGAGGTGTTCCGTTTGCATGGGTTGCCTAAAACAATTGTCAGTGATAGGGACAGCAAGTTCCTAAGTGTTTTTTGGCATGAGATCTTCAGATTGAGTGGGACAGTGCTTACTCCAAGCACAAGTTATCACCCACAAACAGATGGGCAATCAGAAATTGTTAACAAGTGGTTAGAGGGCTACCTAAGGAACTATGTTTCAGGACAACAGCGAGCTTGGATTAAATGGCTTCATTTAGGAGAGTATTGTTACAACTCTTCTTATCACATGTCAATTAAGATGTCTCCTTTTAAGGCTCTTTATGGTTATGAGGCTACTAACTTTGTTGATCTAGTGTTTGGTGATAGTAGAGCCCCACAGGCTTTGGATATGTTGCAACAAAGCCAGGACATCTTGAAGACTCTTAAGGAAAATCTGCAACAAGCTCAGAATCAGCAGAAGTTATACGCTGATCAGCAGCGTGTGGAAAGGTCTTTTGAAGTTGGGGACATGGTCTATTTGAGGCTTCAGCCATATAGACAATCTTCTCTCAAGAAGAGTGGTGCAAAAAAGTTAAAGCCACGCTTTTATGGTCCTTTCAAAATCACCAAAAGGATTGGTGAAGTTGCTTATGAGTTGGAACTTCCAACTGAAAGCAAAATACATAATGTTTTTCATGTGTCTCGCCTCAAGAAGGCAATTGGACACAATGTGGTGGCTACATCGGAATTACCTCCATTGGATGAGGAAGGTCATTTAGTGTTGATTCCAGAAGAGATCCTTGACACTAGAGAACATTCTTTGAGAAGAAGGACAATCAAAGAATATTTGGTGAGATGGAGGAATTTGCCTATTGAAGATGCTACGTGGGAAGGTGAACAGATTTTGTTGCATCCATCTTTGCAGTTGCTTGGGGACACGCAATTTCGAGGAGGGCGGACTGTAATGTCCCCTTCTCATCAGTGATCAGCATTGGCATTCTTCAGTCTATTCCGGAACCCGTGGACTGGAATGAGGTGGAAATTAGGGTTTCATGGGCTTGGCTTTTGTAGCATTTCATTTTATTTACTATTTTTAGTAAATGATGGTTGTGGCAGTATGCAGTTGGTTGTCTTCAGTCTTCTCTTCAGTGAGCATATTATTGGTTGTTTCAATATCTTCCTCTCAAGCTTAATTTGTTGAAATCTTCTAAGTATTGGCATAAGTGTTATAATTTTCAATTGACCCCTTGGCCTAAGGATACAACTTGCAAGTTGTTTTAAAAAGGGGACTTGAAGGGTACGCCTTGTCATAAGGTGATAATAATATTTTATATTTTTGAATTTATGCTTGGAGGAAAGTGGACGCCACGTTATGAGGAATATATTTTATGAAATTTGAAAATAAGGAGAATTCAAATGGTTGTCTTTTGGCGTGTCAATTGAGGAAGTTGAAGAGTTTCTCATTTCTTATAAAATGAAGACATGACTCCAGCATTTGATATCTATCAACTACCTTATTGTTATGCTGTCAAAATGACTATGGACATTTTGTTATTGCTTCGAGGATGCTACCTCCTAGCCCCTTCCCAATTTCGTGTTTGAAATATAACACCTAATTGGAATATTGCTGCTTCTCACATCAGACTAGCAGATTGAGCAATAAAGATTGAGAAATTTGGTGAATTCTACAGTTTTGAAGTTCCTGGTTTTGCTACAGCTGAAGCTGTTTTCTGTTCGTATCTTGCTGAGTGATTTTTATTTGGTTCTGGGTGTTTGAGCAATCTACTTGTTGACTGGAGGCGCCAACTTCCACCAAAAATCAGATTTTATTTTGAAGTATTCAATTTTATATTGCAAAGTCGATTTTCCTCAAGGGCCGTACCATTTAATGCTGTCTTGGGATTCGTGCCAAAAAAAGTAGAGACTTTGTTTGCTGTTTCTGGATTCTATCTTGGGCGCCAGACTTGTAAGGTGCTTTTGCAATTCGTTTCACGCCATTCGGAGAAGAAATAAGTGAGTTATGAATGTTTTTCTGTTTTCCAGTTTGCTGTTGTAAATTTCCAGAACTCAGGAATTTGCATCAGATTTATCAGTTTCCAGTTTAATCTCCATTTCAGTCATTGGAAAGCAAAGAACACCGTTATAAATTCATTCTTATATCTACATTTCACTTCTCTATCATTGTAACTCATTTAATTGCAGTCTTGTTGAAATTGTAAGGTTCTGATTAGTAGTACTAATCTAACCATTTGTATTGCTGCAACCATTTGATTGTATCTCATTAAAGTCCCCTGGATGGTTTACCGCCAGTGTGGTTAAATTGTTTGTAAATCTTGTACCCACTTAAGTGGTGAATTCCCACAGTTCTGTGGATGCCCGCCGCAGCGGATGAATTGCTTTAATTTGTAATCTTTTCCCCCCACTGTTTGGTGGTAGCGTGGAATTGTTTTCTCATGGCTGGTTATCCGCCTAATAGTTCTTAATTTCAATTTCTAGACTCCGTCATATGTTAGCACCTCGCCCTCAGTGGGATCTTGAGTGCACATTCTTGACGTTGAGTAGTTCTTCTATTCCAATTCAGTTTCTTCAGTTCAAGCTTCAGCATCTTCCATTCAAGTTCAGATTTTTAATTTGAGGCTAACGCTAATCATATCATCTACTGCTGGTTATTTTGTGTTTTCCTTCGAAAAAATTGGTTAGCATATTTCATGATTCTTTTTCATGTTTTAGTTAGTTTTATTCATTTCATAATATTTAACGTGATCTTCAAGAAATTTAAAGTTCAAAAATTTCTTGAAGATGCAAATTTGAAGATGACACTTCCTTTGAAGAAGATGGATTAAAATTTGGCTAAGGCATGAAGAATCACAAGCAGTCATTAGTGAAACGATAAGCCCTTGGAAGATCAAAAAGTGCTAGAATCTTTGCAAGTAAGGTGAATTTATATTATGAAGTATTCTAATACTCTCCTCCTCGCTTGTTTTGCAGGAGGAATGTCGAGGCCAGAGCACGATGTCTGGAAGTAGTGATGAGGCATGATGATGTTACAACCTTCGGAAGAAGATAAAGTTAAAAGATTTCAATCTCAAGGAGGAAAGTTTGCAAGAAAATGGCTAAGTGTTGAAGAAACATTTTCAAGGCTCAAAGTGACGAAGATGAAGACCCTCAAGTGGAAGAAATCAAAGGATAACGCCAAGAGAGAAGATCGAGAACAATGTGAACGCGTCTACAAATGGAATCTTCTAGAAGGATGATGGTGGACATTGCATGATTTATTAATTCCCACTTCCTCTTGTAAGGCTTTAGGGCAAATCTAGTTTAGGGCTGAGGTGGCACAATTCTAGCCACTCTATTGATTGTAACCCTAGCCGTCTTTTGGGACTTGGCTAGCTATATAAAGGGGGAGTCCCCCTCATTTGTAATTCATTAGAAAGTAGACAGTAGAGAGGATCAGGGTAGAATTAGAGTAGAGGGACAGCTTAGAGTAGCTTAGAAGTAGATTGATAGTGTAGTTTGGAGAAGAAAGAAAGTTTTCCCTTTGAAAACTTTTGAAGAGATTGTTGTGTAACACATTTTATGATAATAGATCTTTTCATTGATGATGGAATTCATCTTGTCATGAAATGCTAGCAAGGTTTCTTCTTCCTTTCGTATCCAAGTAGCTTAAATTCATGCAAGTAGCTTACTTTGGTGTGTGGTGTTTTACTAAGATAGCTTCGCTTTATTCCATACCACTAGCGGCTTGTTGATGATAAGTTCGCTTTGTGTGGTCAACTGGACATTACCTTGAGTTTAACTTCAGTTGTGATTTATGTGCTTATATGCGTCGTTGTGATGGTGTATGCATGTTAAGTCATAATTTGAACATCTTTTGCTATTTCCCTTGAAGATTGCACCGATTTTACCGGAGTCGTCCGGGACGGAGGCTAGGTGGAATCCGTTGAAGTCTATTGAAGGAAGCTCCACATATCCCCGTGATTTAGAATAGAACATAAACTTCTTAGGCCCTACACTTTTCACCCAAGATTTCTCTCAATAGGAATAGAAACCCTACTTCATAGATAAATCTTTCGGAAAGCAGCTTGAATCCCTTTCTCCACTCATTTAACACCCCCTGGTGAAGTCCCCTTTGAAATACCAAAGCAAATCACATCGAGCCAAACCGGTTCTATTCAAGATTAAAGGAACTCTTGGAGTTGAACGCGATGAACTTTCTTGCAATCTTAGCGTGCGGAATACTTTGATCAAGAGAGAATAGGGAAGCCGTTGGCAACTTTATTCTGCGTTGGTGCGGTCACGAAAAACACATCAACAAGAATTGGCGCTAGAAGGAGGGCTGAACGAGGAAAGAATACATTGTTCCGGTTATCATTCATTTTATGCTTGCCTCTCCTCCTAGCACATCAACAGAATTGGCGCTAGAAGGAGGGCTGGCTTCGAATTGTTCCAGAGGTTGGAAGGAACCAGTATGAGCTTTGAAATTCCAAATCAGAGATATGTTAGATCTCTCCTATGTCAAAAAATCCAAAAAAAGTGAAAAGTTGAAAATTTCAAAAAAATCAAAAAATGGAAAACCAAAAGAAGAGATTTCTCGAAGGATGGGCATATTTCTTGCTCTCAAGACAGTCTTACAGACATTGCTCAGATTCATGAAAGATTGAATGCACAGCTATGGCCCGAGAATTTGTCTAAGTTTGCTTTACCAGGAAAGTGTCGAATTCATGAGACTTCCCAGCACGAAGAAATCAGTTGCTTGACATTCCTCTCAAGGATAGAGCTTGTTCTCCAAGAAAAGATTTTCTTCTGGGATGTTCCCAAGCCAGGGGTATTGGATGTAGAACCTGATGATTATAGCCGTCCAGAAGTGGTGAATGAAGCTTTCGCAAGATTCATACTTAGGATCCAAGGTCAGATGGAACTTGGCAATGATCCCTTGAAGAGGTGTTTTGCTCCCTCGTTGGTGTCGAATTCACAATGCGCCTCATCCAGAGTTCACTTGCACAACATGTGAACTAGCCATCAACTTCGCCAGAAGTCGCCTCGGATTACCAGCGCTACCATATGGATTATTCAAAGACAAAAGATGGATTGAATATGCCACGCAAACATTTTTAGCACCAAATGAAGAATGTACCTCAACATTGTCTAACAACAAGGAGAATGAGTCACAACAAGATGATGTGATCGAGCTTAGGGAGCAAGTAGATGAAGATTGTTCCTACATCATGTTAGAACAAGAGGCTATTGGAGCAAGGATCAAAGAAGCAATGGAATATATCCAAGGGAGAGAAACCACCCAAGGCAGCTGTCAGCACATGGAAGAGAGTGAATGCACAAGATTGCAAGCTATTGAAGACCATCAAGTGCCAGAAGTGGACTTAGCTCGAAGTAGAGATGGAGGAGAACGTGGCGAAGAGGGAAGTGATTCCAATACACTTCAAGAAGGGATACTCCTTGATGAAAGAATTCAATCATGCATGAGTGAGATGGAAGAAATGATAAGCAGCTTAAGGCAAGATGATGTGTTTGACGATCAATGGGCTACCAAGATGGAGGCAAAATATGAAGGGAACTTCGCGTCAGTACTTGATCCGTTATTCACAGTCATGGAAGAGTTGCTTGATGAAATTGAAACAAATGAAATACTGCTTGATAAAGAGATGGAAGTGAAGAGCAATTCGGGTTGGGGCTTGAGCCATTACTAGGTATTCAAAAGGAGCCAGCGCATGAAGTAATCCAAGTTTCCAAATGCTCTTTCGAACTGATTTCCCGCCCCACTCCTCCCAGTTTGGATCATCCACACGTTTTGGATGCAAGTGGTATGGTTCACCATCAACTTCGGCCTCCTGATGAAGCAGTGGATGACAGGCAAGAATGCATGCCAGCGAATGAAGACCACCAGGTTGTATCTTTCCCTACTGTTGGCTACCAAGAATATCATTTTGATTATGGAGATTTAGGAAAGAAAACTTGTTTATGGATTGATCATGGTCCGGATGAGTTGCCTCAATTGCTAATCTTTCCTGAAGTTTTGCCTGAATTTCAGATTTGTCCTTTGAGAGAATATTTTTCTGAGTTTAAAGACAAGTTTGCAAAACTTCGTACTATGACTACTACTTTGTTGTTACTGCACATCCTAAGAAATCATGCTAGGAGTTGTATGTACTTAGGTCTTTTGATTGTTGTTCGCTTAAAATTTTTGTTTTTGTTTAGATTAGTTGTCTTGCTTTCATAGTTTAGTTGTTGCTTTCAATAAACGGGGATCCCATTTGTGTGGGGGGTGTTGTGTTGTTTTCACCAGGGCCCAGCATAATGTTAGTCCATTTCTTAGATAATCATCCAGGAAGTGCTTTAGAATCCGAGGTTATTCTTTCAAGTCTTATCATTTGGTTGGGATTTGTACTTGACTCAGAAGGGAATCATCTATTGTGTCTTGACACCAAGTCTCGCGATTGCTATATTTTACACACATGATTAATTGCTCTAAATCATTGAGGTTTCTTAGGAGAGGTCTTGGCAGGTGAAAATCTTACATCTTGCTTCAGCGCCACTACAATTCTCAAACCCATTGGAGGCTTCATTGCCTGCCAGCCAATCAAGGAATTGACGGAGAATCAAGAAAAAAAAGAAAAATATGCTAAAAGAAAATATCTGAGAGAAGAAAAGAAAATATTATGAAATATTGGTTTTGGGAATGTGTGAGTAACTCCACCGGGGCTATGGACGCCCGGCCGGCAGTGGAGCAATATTCGTGAGAATTGTAGCGACAACCTCGTCGGGGCTATGGACGCCTGACTAGCAGCGAGGCAATGTCCAGGATGCTTTTCAAGTAAGATACTTATATAACTTGCCACGATAGATTCTAGGAGCTTCAACGGTCTTTTGAGCCGGAATGAACGCATATGCACACACTTGTAATCAAAAGATGAGGTGCCTTGATCCAATTTAGGATTCCTCTTCCCTTTTAAGTATATCCCCTAGTCAGTTGATAGGTCTTGAAAGAATTGTCCAAAGGTTCTGAGTATGGAATGGACTTTGTCTTTGAAATGTTCAGGAACATTTATTCGGGTTGGGGCTAATGTTGTGATGTTTTTCACACATCGCCCCATTGCAAATGGGGACCCCCTAATTTTGGCTTTGCTTTTGGTTTGGTGTTGGTTTGTTTTTGCTGTTGTCTCTCTCTCGTTCTGTCTGTCTTTTCGGGGACGTTCTCGTCTGTGAGCTTTAACATGAAATTTGGCCAGGTCTGGAATTAGGGTTTTGTCTTTTGGTCAGTTCAGGGTTGAGTAAAGTGAATAAATTGAAAACCAAGCTTAACATTGTTGTCAGTGTGCTTCCAGCAGGCTCTCAGCAAAAATTTCATCAGATTCCGAGGTACTTACTATTTTTAGTAAGTGCACAATTCAGGGCAATTTGTCAGCACTTTTGAGGTTCCGATCATCACACCGTGATTCTAACATATCGATTGTTTGCATGCCAAATTTGAGCAAAAAAATGTGACGACTTACTATTTTAGCAACCGGCCTCAAGCATCTAATTTCGTGGTCCGATGTAGATTTTCTTTGCATGTCCGATATTCCTTCCGGTTTTTCGAGACCTCAAGCGATGACGACATGCAAAACGATGACTATTTTCGGTTCACCCTTCCCGAGGCTATTTTAGGGTTTGCATGTCGTGGTTTCTTTGCATGCTCCGTGATTCCCATGGGTTTTCAAGACCTCGCGATGGTGTGACATGCAAACGCAGGATTCTCACTGCTAGCGAAATCCTGGTTATTTAGGGTGTGTCCCGGCATTTCCCGTGCCAGTCAGATTCACGAGCTGATTACGGTCACGTAAACGCAAGGCAAACAGAAGTTCGCTTTTGGTGTGCATGTGCTTAATTAGGGTTTCCAGCCGAGCCTAAAATAGGCATCAAAGTCAAAATCTTCAAAATCCGGTAGAACCATCACATCGGCCCTTCAGGCTATCTGCTGGTGAAATTTCAGGTCAAATGGAGCACTTACTATTTATAGTAAGTCAAATTGGAAACATGCTAAAAATAGTAAATCAGTTGCATGCATCAGTGTCAGCCAGCAGGTCACGTGGTGAGGAGCGCCTCATTCAAATTTCAACTCGATCGGAGCTTGGGAGCTATCAGAAACACGAGCTTACTATTTATAGTAAGCCACCTTCAGAAACAGGCTAAAGATAGTAGGGTGACTAAAAATGGCAGTGTTGGCAGCACAAGGAAGCTATGAGGATGCTACGTTCAAAATTTCAAGCCAGTCCGAGCTTCAGGGACGCAAAATCAAGAAACTTACTATAAATAGCAGGGCACGTAAGCTGGCGAAAGATGATGAAAATTTGTCTAAGTCTAGAGCTTCATCCAATTGACATGGCAAAATGCGCCCAGCTGATGAGGAGGCATAAAAAAATTCCAAGTTTGAAGTTCGTCCAGTACACAGGCCTAAATTCGCCAAGTTCGAAGAAAGTCAAAGAAAAGTCAACACTTTTTATCCTGCAGGCCTAGCAAAATGCGCCCAAGAGAGCTCAGGAAGATTGAAAAATTTTCTAAGTATTAGTGTTCATCCACCTCCAGGGGCAAAAGGCGCCCAAACTTGAAGAGGAAAAAGGTTGATGGCAAAATTTTCTAAGTCTGGAGTTCATCCTCCACCACCCTCTAAATGCGCCATCCTTCATGCAAGTTCAAATGCGCCCAGCAAGCAAAAGGGTCAAGAGGTCAACAAAACTCGTCCTTCACATATGGCTAAATGCGCCCATCTCAAGAGGGAGGTCAAAGATTCACAGGAGGAGTCAAAGGAGTTTTTATCCTCCAAGTAGCAAATGCGCCTAAGTTAGAAGTTGGTCAAACAAGTCAAATGTTTCCATCCTCCACTATAGGCAAAATGCGCCCAAAAGAGGGCATGTGAAGACAAAACGTGGGAGATGAAGGGTCACTCCAAGGCGTTTGAAATGTTTTGTCCTCCTCCACATCAAAAATGCGCTCAAGGTAGGAAAGAGTCAACAAAGTCAAACATTGTTATCCTTCATCCACATAGAAATGCGCCCAAGCTAGCTCAAGTGAGGACAAAAATGGAAGTTGAAAAGTCACATAAGGCGTTGGAGAAAGTTTCATCCTCTTGACATGCTCAAATGCGCCCACATTGAAGTGTAAAAGGTAAATAAGAGTGGTAAGTAAGGTAACAAGTAAGTGAAGATACTCCTAGGCGTGGTAAAGGGTGGTGTGCTAGGCGTTTTTTTTTTTATCAAGTGTTATGCGCCTAAAGTGGAGAGTGTTAAGAATATTTTCTAGGGCGTGGTGAAGGGATATGTGCTAAGGCGTGATTTTTTTTTTTTTTTAATCACCTCTTCAAGTGCTAGGCGCCTCAGTTGAAAATGAAATATTTTCTAAATGTTGGAGAATTTGCCTAGGCATTGGGACTTCAAATAAATTACCTTGCAAGTGTGGAGTGGGAAATAAAATGTGCCAGGCGTGAATAAATTTTTTTTCTCAACGGAGTTGATGATTTTCCCACTGGCAAACTAGTAAAATTTTCCAGGGCAAAATTTTCAAAGTTTTTCAAGATGATTTAAAAATTTTCTAAGGCATGGAGTATTTTCTTCCTTAGAAAATACGCCCAGAGCTCGGAGGTGGTGGAATTTTCCTGAAGTGTAAGCAGAGTTGCCAGAGATGAAGTCAGTAAATGCCAGCTCCACAAGATTGATAAAAAAAATAAATTTCCAAGTCAGAGCAAAATTCTCAGAGAAGATCGAAGAACGGATTTAAATTTCACAGGGAAATATTTTCTAAGGTTCAAAATTCCAGAAAATTAAATGAACCCGTTCGTTGGGTACCCATAGATTTGACGTGTTCTGGAGGAAATTTTCTTCTGGGTATCGAAGTTTATCGATGAGGAGTGGATTTTAAGGTCTTCCACAGCTTGCCGAGGATTCTGAGGTGAAGATTTTTGATGGGCGCCAGGTTGATGAATTTCCTAAGGGAGATGTGAAAATTTTCTAAGGCAAATGTGAAGAAAATGTGTTTTCAAGGTGAAAATCCTTCGTGAAGATAGTTTCCTTGAGCCAGAGGTGGATAAAATCAAGGTTGTCAGAACTCCAGCAGGTGAAATGAATTTCTTGAAGATGCAGTTGAAGTTGATACTGTCAAAGGGATGATACGCCTTTGAAGAAGATGGATCAAAATTTGGCTAAGGCATGAGGAATCATGAAGAAGGCAAAAGTTGGCGAGTGAAAACGATGAGCCCTTGAAGATCAAAGTGCTAGAATCAGGTGAGTAAGTTGAATTTATATTATGAAATGATCTGATCCCCTTCTCCTTGCTTGTTTTGCAGGAGGAACGTCGAGGCCAAACGATGATGACTTAGTGTGATGACTTGAAGTGGAAGCACGAGGAAGATGAGCTTCAATCTCGAAGGAGAAAAAGTTGCAAGAAAATGACTAAGTGTTGGGACTTAGTATAACTCAAAGTGACGAAGATGAAGACCCTCAAGTGGAAGAAATCAAAGGACAACGCCAAGAAAGAAGAATCGAGAACAGTGTGAACACGTCTACAAATGGAATCTTCTAGAAGGATGATGGTGGACATTATGGCGCATTTATTACCCCACTCTCCTCTGTGGCGGTTTTAGGGCAATATTATTTAGGGCTGAGGTGGCACGATTCTGGCCACTCTATTGATTGTAACCCTAGCCGTCTTTTGGGACTTGGCTAGCTATATAAAGGGGGAGTCCCCCTCATTTGTATTCATTAGAATTAGATTAGAAAGTAGACAGTAGAGAGGATCAGGGTAGAATTAGAGTAGAGGGACAGCTTAGAGTAGCTTAGAAGTAGATTGATAGTGTAGTTTGGAGAAGAAAGAAAGTTTTCCCTTTGAAAACTTTTGAGGAAATTGTTGTGTAACACATTTTATGATAATAGATCTTTTCATTGATGATGGAATTCGTCTTGTCATGAAATGCTAGCAAGGTTTCTTCTTCCTTTCGTCTCCAAGTAGCTTAATTTCATGCAAGTAGCTTACTTTGGTGTGTGGTGTTTTACTAAGATAGCTTCGCTTTATTCCATACCACTAGCGGCTTGTTGATGATAAGTTCGCCTTGTGTGGTCAACTGGACATTACCTTGAGTTTAACTTCAGTTGTGATTTATATGCTTATATGCGTCGTTGTGATGGTGTATGCATGTTAAGTCATAATTTGAACATCTTTTGCTATTTCCCTCGAAGATTGCACCGATTTTGCTGAGGCTGTCCGACGGAGGCTAGGTGAAATCCGGTTGAAGTCTATTGAAGTGAAGCTCCACATATCCTGCATTTAGAATAGAACATAAACTTCTTAGGCCCTACACCCTTTCGTTAATTCAAGATTTCCTCTCGTTAGAATAGGGAAACCCGCGAGACTTGTCCCGCCAATCCTAAACCTTGAAATAATACCAAAGAATCACATCGAGCCAAACCGAGCTCTATTCCGCATTAAAGGAACCTTGGATGTTGAACGATGAACTTTTCTTGCAATCTTAGCATGCGGGAATACTTTGATCAAGAGAGAATAGGAAGCCGCTGGCAACTTTATTCTCATAAGCAGGCAACAATGAAAACACATCAACACCTAATCTTACCGCTGATCCGGGCAGTGTTCTCGGGTTATGGAAGAATAGCCGCCCTGTTTGAGGTTCCATGAAGAAGATCTGAAATGTATTGTCGGAGTTGCTTGTTCTCAGCCTTGAGAGCTGCCTTGTCTTCTCCGTCCTTCATGACACGCTCTTTAAGATTACTTGCAGCAACCTTAAAGAGGCTCACGTCCACGTGTCGAGTGCTCCTACCAAGATTAGCTTTGACGAAGGTGAAATCACCAACTTCAACTTCATCCAAACTCTTGCCCTCCTGTGGTGTAGCAACTTCAACAATGATTTCTGTCTCAAGAGTCTTCTCTATGTGCACTTGCTTCTTGATCTTCTTGTTTGACTTATCCTAATCGGGACTGCCAAACTTAGATAGATCAAGCTGATAGGAAGGCTTTCGCCTTCTTCCCAAAGTCTTCTCGAGCCAACATGAATGGTCACTGCTAATTTCTCTAGGCGAAACTGCTTCAGCTATGTTGATTTCTGGTGGATTGACTGGCACTGAGGTTCCACGAACCGACAATTTCGGCTTTGAGTCAATATCAATCTAAATGGGAGGTGATTGAGGAGAAAATGGCGAACCAGGAGATGAAGAACCGGCCTCAGCTTGTACCATTGTCTCTATTGGAACTTTCAACACTTTCTCTGGCTTCTCTTGTTGAACTCCATTTCCTTTCCTTGTTCTTCCACTAACTCTGGCACTTTCAATTGGATTGCTCCTTTGCTTCATTCTAGGTCTTGACCGCGATGTAGAAGGTAGTGAAAAAAACACCACTGGCAGCTCTGTAACTGAAACTTCCTTTCGCCTCCTTTTGCTTTCCAAGAAGCACATGTTAGTCTTGACAACTCCTCTCGATAGGTCCTCAATTGAAGTATTCTCCTTGGCATACCAATCCGGTTGACGAAGCGGCTGATGAGCAACTCGATCCTTGACGAATGTTCTAAGTAACACCTCTTCATCATCATCTGACAAACCTTCAATGTCTTCTGATAGGAAATCAACAAGCTAAGGAAGAGTAAGCTTGCAGTAGTGACGTCGGCGCACTTCAAAGTCATCTTTGCAGTTGACCCAAAAGTCCTCAAGTGCTGGCCTATGTGAATGGCTTCATTCCAACCGAGCTGCATAGTGACCCAAAGGATCATAGGAGCACTTCTCGCGGAAATACTTGAGATGGAGTTTTGACAACTCGTTGCTCATCAACTTGCAATTGGCCGCTGTTTTGCACTATTTTGCACTATTTTGCACTTGTAAATGCTCAATCCACATGGAAATGTGAATGCTTGCTTGTGCTGATTGTGAAGAAAAGTATGAACCTCGTGCACCTGTCTCAAGAACTCCATGAACAAACCTTATCTGATGGGTATCTAGGTAGCTCTCTCCTGTGTAACCATACACTCAAATATATGTGGAAGTGGGAAACTGGATGAACCAATCTGCCCAACTCTCCATTGCTGATTTTGCCTTTGGTGAAATTCTGATGTGCATCTCATTATCAAGGTCTCTGACTGTCTTCATTAGGAAGTGATCATTCACCTGTGTGAAATCCTGTTTAGCCTTTGAGAACTCCAATTGTGGGAAGTATTCGTGTACATGTTGAATGCCAAGAGTTTCGATTGGTCTTCAAAGTTCTAAAATTGCCTTGGAATGCAATTGAGTAGACCAAATATGAAACCATGTGAAACTCGTGGATTTTAAGGAATCCGATGATTTGCTAGTGAAGAACCTCATTGATCAACATAGCCCAGTCAAAGTGTTCCTTATTATGGATAATCTGATTGATGACATAGAACATCCACGGTCGGAAAACATGAGCCTCCTCTTGACTTGTAACCCGATTGAGCAAAATAATCAGGACAACAATCTCGTCCTTGAACTCTCCATGCCCAACCTTCTTTGGCAAGTTGGTTTTTTGTTCCTTTAACCACCTTTGAGTAACCTTTCTTTGAGATCTTTCCTTGTCTCCTTACCATATCTTGTCGCACTCCTCCATGACTATGACAAAATTGTCTGTGCGAGGCGGGATGGCAGAGCACTTCTCTACATCTCTCGGCTTGAGGCTACAAATGACTCGCCCATTTGCTGATTGGATTTGTCGTGTGGATGAGTCATAATGCCTAATGCATGCAATGACGAATTCAAGATCAGCCACTGTGATGGGAATAGATGTTGCTGCTAGCAATCTGAAACGCTCAAGATTCTTGACCGTTGAGCTGTTAATGCCTTCCAACGTGCTCAATTTGACCACTGGATAAACGTGACCCAAGTCTGCGTCAAAGGTTTTCAAAAAGTCATGAACTAAGACCGATTTGGCCTTGTATTCTATTGGGTTATATTGCATTTTGAAAATCTGAAATTTTGACTATAAAGTCGGATATGTTTGGGCAAACTTTAGAAAAAGCTAAAAATGGCTCTGGATGAGGCTAAAAATACCCAATTGAGGAAAAAAATTTAGGAAATTTTATGAAATGTGGGTTTTGTAGAGAATTAAATTCTAAGCAAACCCAAATTGTCAAAAACTTGAAAAAATGAGTTTTACTAAGGCATGCAAAGGATTTTCATGTTAGAGCTGTAGGGGCTATAAGGGCACCAGGGGCAATTTTTCCCGAGAAAAACTGGCACGTGGGTTTTATAGGCACCACTGAGCTGAACACACCCAAATTCTTCGTTTTTGAAAAAGTTGACTTTTAGGTCCACATGCAAAAGAGTCTTCGAAAAAAAACACATTGCTTCAAAAATGGAAGCAGCGGGGCAATTTTCTCGAAAAATTTTGGAACATGGGTTTTGCTGCTGACACTATGCTGAATGAACCCAGATGACCAAATTCTGAAAATTATGTCGTTTACTTTAACATGCGAGAGAAAACCTAAGACAAGGAAAGAAGAATTTTAGAGATAGAAAATAGAAGTTATTATTCTGCCTCTGAAAATGATGCCTATGCCTTGAATTTGATTTGATGAAGTCTGCATGCACTTGAAAAATGAAGTTTGGAAAATAAATCCTTTGAACAATCTGGACTTGGAACTGCGATGAACATTGAAAAATATCACCCGTAGCGCCTTTAGATCTTTGCTTGCACGAGAAAATATGTGTTTGCTTCCACTTGTGATGAGATAATGGACGCCCAAATGCCTTAATAAATAAAATTTATGAACTAAGGCGTCACATATGCATGCAAATCCCTAAATTGGGACGCCATAATCTCATTAGACCCCATTTACAGTTAACTGAATGAAGAAATAAGCCCTAAATTGGGTGCCACCTTCATGCACTTCAGTTATCTATACATGCATGCAAAAAAATTAAGTCTTGTTGAAGTCGACTTAGAAGTTAAACTGGAGTTTTAATATTATTTTAAGTTGAAGCAACAAACTCTCCATTATGGGGCTGCCCTACTCGAAGTTCAAAAGTTGAGCTATGACTTTAGCCTTAGGTGTCAAGTGATGCGTTTTTGTGACTATAACAAAACAAAGTGCATCAAAATAATTTAGCTAATTCTCTCTTGATCAAAGTATTCCATGCGCTAAGATTGCGAGAAAGTTCGCATGTTCAAATCCAAGGTTCCTTAAGTGCGAATAGACCCAGTTTGGTTGATGTGTATTGCTGTGTTCGTACGAGGGGACTTACACAATTGTCCAGATTTCTTGCAGTCAGCAGTTAATGTATGATTTTGAAGGGGGTTCTCATGTGTATGATTTGGCAATGTGGTTCTTTTTCCTAAAACTAATAAGAAATATACGGAAAGTAAAGGGGAAAGGGCCTAAGAAATTTATACTCTATTCTAAATGCAGGGTATATGGGGCTTTGTTTCAATAGACTTCAACCAGATTTCGCCTAGCCTCCGTCGGACAGCCTCAGCAAAATCGGTGCAATCTTCAAAGGGGATAACGAAAGGTATTCAAGTTACAGTCTAACATACGTACACTATCAGAACAACGCATATAAGTATGTAAGCCATAACCGAAGTTAAACACGAGATAATGTCCAGTTGACCACGCAAGGCAGACTTATCATCAACAAGCCGCTAGTGGTATGGAATAAAGCGAAGCTATCTCAATAAAACACCATACACCGAAGTAAGCTACTTTGCATGAACTAAGCTACTTGGATAAGAAAGGAAGAAGAAACCTTGCTAGCATTTCATGACTAGACGAATTCCATCATCAATGAAAAGATCTATTATCATAAAATGTGTTACACAACAATCTCTTCAAAAGTTTTCAAAGGGAAAACCTTCTCTCTTCTCCAAATTATGCAAAAATGCTCTACAATCTAGCTCTAACTCTATCTCAATTCTAGCTCTGATCTAATCTCTGATCTCTAATTTCTAATTCTAATGCCTTACAAATGAGGGGGACTCCCCCTTTTATAGCTAGCCAAGTCCCAAAGGACGGCTAGGGTTACAATTAATAGAGTGGCCAGAATCGTGCCACCTCAGCCCTAACCCTAAAAACTGCCAGAATAGGGAGTGGTACATTAAATGAATCAAAGATTCCCACTCACTCCCAAAAATAGCAAATGCAATAAATGATCCATATTCAGTCTTCTAGAAGCTCCTCGTCCAGTAGTGTGTTCCCATTTGCCTTCTCTCTGATTGCCAACTCAACAAATCTGCTAAGTACAGCCTCAACCTCCTGAGCTGAAATCGGTGGAACACAATCCAACTGAAACTCTAACACCGTGACTGAATGCTCGTGCCTTGTACAAGATTTTCTCCAAGCAGCCAAGGAGTCCTGCGTGTTCTGGATCAAAGTGGAGAATGTAGCAGTATTCTCAAAGTCATCCTGTACAAAGGTCTTAACATCCGCGAAGAAGGGAACCAGCAAACCCCTCAAATTATCAAGACTTATCTCATCTGGACTCAGCCGCCTAGCAAATATGGCCTCAAAGGTGTTCTGAACTCCATCTATAATGTTGGCCATAGCCTTATGTACCCTGGCTGAATCCGCCTGTGCTGCATCGAAGAAGCCACGCCCCGTGATAGCCGAAGAATACCACCGAGAGAAATCATATCGGTCATTCGCCTGAATGACACCTCCATCGATCAGCAACTGCAATGGCACATGCCTCAACACCTCAAGACGCTGGATCACCTTACTCTGATAGATGGAAGCATCGCCCCAAGCATGATCCACCGCATCTATCCGTGTCAAAATAGAAGAGGCCTGCTGAAAAGCAAAAGATAGGTCCTCCATGAATTTCTCTGTCTTCGTACGATTTTAACCCCCGTGACTCCATTTGTTCCGCCTCCCCGGTACATTCTCCCAACTCTACTAAGCCGCTGATCGATTCTCTAGGAATATCCGCTAGAGGCTCTATCACTGGTACATCCTGCCCTCGAGAACGAGACAACTGCTGAACATATCCAACTAACGCCTTGTGTTCTCGTTTCAACTTCTTATACTTCCCTTCTTTCTTGAATAATCTATCCTTGAGGGCAAGGAAGGAGCTATCACACTCC
>VDFB02104587.1:0-23526 GCA_007258455.2 Sequoia sempervirens | reverse complement strand
AGCCATTAGTTTCACCGAAAGACCACGTGACCATTTATGTTTGTCGAGACTTCCAGAAAGTCCTTCCAAAGGAAAATTTATCGCTGACTGATATCCATTGAAAGTCACTGTGACATATCGTTATCAGTGAGATGTTATGAAGACTACACTATGTTTCACCGAAGATACCTTTTCTACAAGCAGAGTCGACGTGACACATGAACATCGTTGTGACCTTATGCCGATGACCCAACTCTGGCTGATGTGCAACCTCCCACCATTGGTCGGTGAGACACCAATAGACTCGGCGAGACCATACCATGAACAATAACACTTCGCCGACGAACTATTCTGAAAACCCTGACTCTTGCCAATATGCATCCATTCACCATCAGTCGATGTGATATTGCATAATCATTATAACCTCACGCCGAAGCCTTAAGCACTTGCCGATGAGTTTGCATTTTAATCTTCAATCGATGTGGCATACCAATATTGCTGAGAACATAGCGATGGAATAACTTATGCCGATAGTGAACACTTTCTGTCATCGAAACAACATGTGTGTCATGCCAAATGATGCCTAGAAATGGATCCCAATCGCTGTGACATCAAATAAGTCTTGCTGAAATGAACTTTCTTGTGTCGATCGCCAAGACACAAAACGCTCAATGAAACATCATGTCGATAGGGATTTCATATGCCGATGAACCACCTTATGAGTTAGTCGGTGAGACCCGACTCAATCGGTAAAACCTCCCAGCAATGAACAATCCTCATGCCGATAGACTTTTCTTCTGTCGCCAAGACCACAAACACTATCATGCCAAAAGCTGCTAGAATGTTAAATTCAATCGTCATAACATCAGAAATGTCTTGCCGATAAGCAACTCAAACATTTCAAAGAGGATCAATGAGGTCCTGCCATTCTCACTCCAATATGAGTATGCTTGAGAGAGAAACAACCAAAGCCTATGATATGCAAGGAGAACCATTCTGACAAAGAAACCTTCTTTCAAACTCTATTAGTCAAAGATGTAGCATTCATAACTTGAACCAGAAACTCATCACCATGAAAATGAACCATAACAAATAACTTTTTGTAATAGTCAAGAGACATCAAAGAAGTGCCATAATAAATCATAAAGATCCAAACAGAGACTGATCAACAAAGAGAACCAACTGAAAGGTATTTTGACATCAAGGACAAACTATATGATCACATCTAAGATCCAAATACAAAAATACTTTGGATGTAAAATATCAAGATGATTGGTATTCAGATATATGGCATTACCTTGTCAGCCATAATTTCCCTAATCATATGCAAAGGAATTAGAGAAGATCCCTAAAGATAAAATCTTAGAATCATATGATTAAAGGATGGGTTCTATTCAAGAAGAATCATGAAGGAATTTATCTAATATGTTTGAATAAGATATAAGTAAATGAAGTGTTGCAAGAGTTACATGATAAATTTGGAACAACTCATGGAGCACCTTTAGCTACTAAACACTTAATCCTGAGAGTTGGTTATTACTGGCCAACAAATTTTTAAAGATAGTTGTGAACACATAAAGCACTATTACACATGTCAAATTGTTGTAGATAAAGGAATATTTAATGCTCAACCGTTACAGATAGTGATGGAGATGTGCTCTTTCTCACAATATGGTTTAGACTTCATCAACACCATCAATCCTCCATCATTTGTAGGTCAATGGTTCTTGTTGACTAGTACCGATTATTGTACTTGATGGACTAGAGCATGTCATAGCAAACAATGCACCAAAGATGTGGTAATAAAATTCTTAGAGGAAAACATTATTACAAGGTTTGGAGTACTATATGCACTGGTATGTGATAATGACCCTGCTTTTTCCTTATTATTTTTTAATTGGGAATTTGAATACAATATAACATTGAAATTTTCATCTTACTATTATCCATAGGGAAATGGGTTAGCAGAATCATCATACAAGAATCTATTGGATATAATCAAGAAATTGGTTGAAAAGAATCATAGAGAATGGAATTCTTTACTGAAATTTTCCCTTTGGATAGACCATACTACCATGAAATCCATATTGGGAAACTCTCCTTACCACTTAGTCTATGGAGTAGATCCTATATTGCCTATAAATTAGAAAATTTGTGCTTGGAAACTTGCTCGAGAGTACATTAGATTACATGATCAAAATGAACCTCAATTATTTCAATTGATGCATTTACATAAAAAAAGTAATTGAGCTATAAATCACTTTGCTAGGCACCAATCTATGGTAAA
This sequence comes from Sequoia sempervirens, assembly GCA_007258455.2. Classification (NCBI taxonomy): domain Eukaryota; kingdom Viridiplantae; phylum Streptophyta; class Pinopsida; order Cupressales; family Cupressaceae; genus Sequoia; species Sequoia sempervirens. Next base: position 21,260 of record VDFB02104587.1, on the reverse strand, counting down.
ATGATGGTTTGACAAAAACAGATTGAAAATTTTCAAAATATCTAATTTATTCCTATATTGCGACAAAGCCCATGAGCATAAAGGTGAACATGGTAAGTTTGACAAATTATGGTCAAATCCTTACCAGGTTTCTAAAATTTTAGGTGACAGTACTTTTATCATAGAAAAATGGATCCTTGTCATTTTCATGGCCTTTTAGTTCTTTTTTCATGGTGTTCGAACTATGTTTCTCTAATTTTTTATGTTGTAACATGGCTTGAACATGCTTATTTTGGTACTCAAACTCAAAGAATGACATCTTGTGAAGGTGTTGTGAAATGTTGTAATACATTTCTACATTCTTCTAGACTCAATTTAATGCAATTTACCTAAAAATCACCTTTTTACTCATCAACAAGTCCTATTTTGAAGTGGTGTAAAGTCTTGTAACAAGCTTTCACTCTCTTCTAGGAATATTTTCACTATTTACACCCTTCTCATGCTTTATTTGGTCTTTTTATGCCCTCATCAGTTGTAATTAAGTGTATTTTTGAATGTTATCCTGAGAAATGACATTAAATACAACATTTTTCCTAAAACATGTTTTTAAGTCCTAGGTAGGACCCATTTTCCATGGGTGGTGAATGAGTCCCCCTTGGCCCCAAATTCAAAATATTTTAAATTTTCTTTCAAGATTTTATTCAAAATCACTTGATGTCGACCTATGATGAGGTATAAATGGATAATAAGGCACAATAATTATATAAATAAGTGATTGTCTTCTCATTCTAGAACCCCATTAATCAAGTTCACTGATCCATCTGTTCACTCAAGCATTCAAGCATTTTACATCAATAATTCAAGCACTATTCAAGCACTTTGAAGTAGCCATTGACATTACTTTATACTTGCATCATCAACAATTAGGTATGTTGAAAGCACTTGCATGTTATTATTTTATCTATGTCTTTCATTTTATTATATTTCCAAGGGTTTAATTACCAAAAAGTGGGGTTTGACCAAGGCAAACCCCTATTCATTAACCCTCTATCATTTTTCCCCTATTGCATGTTGGTTTGTAGCTCTTTTGTATGTAGATTTGACAATATTTTAGGTGTTCATTGATTTCCAAGTCAACTAGGTTCTTCAAGTCAACTTAAGTCAATTTCAAGGTTGGAGATAGTTATTTGTCTATTTTCTGCAGAACTAACTTCGACAACCTGACAAACAGACATTTCTGGATCTAGTATCAAGTATAATTCTCTCTTGATTTTTTAGAAATTTGGGAGAGGACTAATTCACCACCTATGGTGAATGAGTCCTACCTTAGGACTAAAAATCTAAATTTTGTCATATTCTGGATCCCGACAAACAGAAACTAGCTCCCAACACTTTTTCACTAGGAGGAGGACTGATTTGCCATCCTGGGTGAATGAGTCCCATTGTGGAAAATTAGTGATCTGAACTAGCATTAAAAACATTCTAGAATCATCAAACTTTTCCCAGGTGCACTCTGATTTGACCCATGTCTTTATTTTCTACACATTTCATTCATTTTGTTTATTTTTTGCATATCACATCATGTTTTCAAACAAGTCATAAATCTTACTTTTGCATTCATTTTCGGTCATTCATATTAGTAAATTGCATTTAGTTAAGTTCATTTACATTAAAAATCATTGCATACATTCTAAATTGAGTGAATCATTAGCATTTTTGGCCCTATCTCTCTCCTTTTAGGTGAAAAACCTTAGAAGTGCAAGTGTAGTCCATAGGGTCCCAAAAATCTATGTTTCATTTTGGTGAACCCAACATTTGAACACTTTGAATTTCTGATTGCATTCACATATTGAATCTTAGTTTCCATTTACATTAGCATTCAATTAGGACATTGATTTGTTATTGCATTCTAGGACTTTTCATTTTGCATTAGTGAAAACTTCATTTAGCTTTCATTTTTGCATTACATCTCATCGAAAAAAGTCAAAATATGCATTGTGGATCTGTAATTACATTTTGTAGAGCATTTCAATCCTCTTTAAATTTATAAAAAACACTAAAAAGCTTCATATTGGGACTCATTCACCACCCAGGGCGAATCAGTCCCTCTCCACTTTTTCATCAATATTTCTAACATTCTTTTGGAATTTTTCTACATTACTATTCAAGTATTCCTACATTCTATTTTCATTTACAACATCTAGCTATTTTTAATCAATTCCTACATCTTTGTTTATTTACATCATGGCATTTTCTTTCAATAAGTTTTGGAATTCATTAAAATAATTGCTAGGCATTTCCAACTATGCCATTAGCTATGTAATGACCTTGAACTCCAACATACTCCTACAAGTACTAATGGTTGTCCTCCTCATGAAGTAGACATCATTGGAAAAGATGATGATAGCATGCACAAGTTCTACAATGACTGCCTTGACAACTTAGAAGCCAATGCAACCTTTAACCCATCAATGAAATCATAAGACCTTCCCACTATTGCAAACCCTAATCACTCTACATATTTACATCCTAAATTCACTATAGGACTGATGGTTCCTCCCTAAAGTGGACCTAGTTCCACTCACCAATCACATTAACAACCCTTCTATGAGCACAAAGTCACAAACATTCCAATCAATCTTGAGGAAACATATGGAAAAGGATTCACTATCTTAAGTAAACAAGGTTGTGACACAAAAAATGAACATGAAATCCATAAAAATTTTGACCAACACTCAACTGAAGAAAACACAATAGGACTTGGATATCATGATCCTTCTCATCCTAAGAGACATCCTCTTCAACATAGGGGACTTTTGGATGTTGGAACAATGATCTTGCATGCTCCTCCTAACTTAAACATTCTCCTTCCACATGAACAACCATTATCTCCTTCTAATGACAAGGATGTTAGGATCCCTATGGGTCCTCTTCCTCCTTCCATTCATGAACAAGGAAAATATAGCAAGCGAAAATGACCTTACAAATTGAAGAAAATCAAGTTTCCTAGACATCCTCCAACTGAATGTGAACAGATACTTCAACTACTCTTAAATAAAGGTATTATACTTTTACCACCTATGAATAGGTTGGTTATTCATCTAAAAGACTCTAACATACCATTTTTCAAATATCATCGCATCATTGGACATCGCACTGAAGAATGTCAGACATTGAAGGAAATACTTCATAAGTATGACTTCACTGATACTGATTGTTTCCCCGTCATACTTTAAAGAAACCAAATCCCATTATATTTCCATAGTTGTAGAATTCCCTATTCTCACTATTGCATGATCCTTTCACATCACCCACCTTGGCTCATCCTTTCCTTTACACTTTGTGGAGGGAAAGATGTCGTTAGCCTTGTCCTTGTACACTTGTCTTTATCTCATAACTATGTTATTCCTTTTCTGCTTATCTATTTAATATTGAGAAACCAATAACTTAGTTAATGGTCGACATACATTTGCATTACTTGTATCTTTTTCCTTTTCTTTTCATGTGTGTATCATGTTCCCCCGTATCATGCATTTGATGTTCTCTCTTTGTACACTTCTTCTATTTGTACCTCCATTCTTATATTTGCCATGCATTATCTTTTTCACTTTTGTTTTGTGTTTTCCTTTTGGGGATGATGCAAAGTGTAGAGACACCCTATGTCTCTTCCATGTTGACCCAAAAGGTCCTTTTGTTTTTCTCTTTTTGTTTTTTGTTCTCCTTTTGGGGATGACAAAGCTTAGAGACAATCTCTATGTCTCTTCCATGTTGATTCACAAGGTCCTTTTCTTTTCTCTAATTTTTTTTTGTGTTCTCCTTTTGGGGATGATGGGCAGATGCTCTAGGATCATAAATGTCTCTTCCATGTTGACCCAAAAAATAGACTTTTATTTTTCTCCTCCTCTGCCATTATCTCTTCCACTTCTATATGTGCTTTGGGGAATGATGACAGTTTTGAGCTCTTCTATAAAAATACTGTAGCAAAGAATACATTGGACCCCTAAATCCATAGATCCCTATGTGTTTGTGTGCTTTTGGGAGCAACCTCCCTTTCTTTTTTTTTTCATATTTCTACATGACGTGAGTCTAACTTCAAAACATATGACTTGGAATAGAGCTTCCAAGTTGGCTCCTCATGTCTTGTTTTCTTTGCTTTTCTTTTCTTCTACTTTGTTAATTTCTTGTGAACTATGTGTAGCACCTTTAAAGTTGGGGCTTACATTACCATTAATCTTCATTTGCATTCTTGGTTCCTAGTGTAGCCTTGTCATTTACATGATGTGTCGGTTTCACTTGTGGGATTTACATTGGGCGGATGTTTTTCATAAGCAGGGATCTATCTTAGCATATTATGCATTCCTCTCTTTGGGTGGACGGATGCTACTTAACTACATACCTCCTAAGTTGTGAAATATACTATTCTTTGATTGGTCCTCTCCCCGAGACATTAGGACACACTGTTCCTAAGTGCCTGACCTTGCATAAACTGAACAATACTCCTTTGAACATATTTTCACATTTTACATTTTACATTTACATTTTTGTATTTTTACATTTTGCATTCCTTTTTTGCCACCTTGCATGACTGTGGTACCTTTTTCTTTTTTTTCATGGAATTTTCCTTGTGGCATCTTGTTAAAGTAATCAGGTGATATAACTTTAATATGGTTGAGCAAGAAGCCCACCTAATGGCATAACTTTTCCCCATAGCCACTTTTGTGTTTGTGGGTGCATACCAACTAGCATGTGTATCTTACCTTTTTAGGCTTTCTCACCCCATGGACAACTAGTTCCATGGCCCCAGAGTGAGTATACAATTAGGCTTTCTCACCGAATAGACAACCTAAAGTTCTATGGCCCTAGAGTGAGTACACATTCTCTTTTTCAAACAATCATCCTAGATCTCTTTCCACAACTAGTTGGATTGATGATAGAAGCTTCATTCAATTCTTTTCAACACTTGTGTGTTCCTTTGTTTTTATCCTTTATTGCCATTGCATCTTGCTAATGTAAGTGCATTTGAACCCTCCCCTCAATGTTCATAGCTACTTTAGTGTGAGTTTGAAATAGGTTCATCCTCTCACTAAAGTGGGGGCTAAATGTGTCATAGAAAAATTGCCCCTTTGTTATTTCTATGCCTCAGTCTTGTTTCCTTAGTTTTGTTTTTGAACCATGTTGCTCCTGAAATTCCATGCTGTAACATGGCTTGAAACATTCTTATTTAGGTAATTAAAACTCAAAGAACAATGTCTTGTGAGGGTGCTGTGAAGTGCTGTAAAGTCTCTGTAACAAGCTTCACGCCTCTTTCAGGAATATTGGTCACCATTTACACACTTCCTCATACTCTTTATTTGGTCTCTTTATGCCCTCATATTGTAATTTTGTATTTTGAATGTTATCCCTACAAATAACATTAAATACAACATTTTTCCCAACACATGTTTTAGATCCTATGGGACCCATTCGCCATGGGTGGTGAATGAGTTCCCCTTGGCCCCAAATTCAAAACATTTTAAATTTCCTTTTGGAATTTTATTCAAAATCACTTGATGTCAGCCTGTGATGAGGTATGAACGAATACTAAGGAACAAGAATTATATAAATAAATGATTTTGATCTCATTCTGGAACCCCATTCATCAAGTTCACTTATCCACCTATTCACTCAAGCAGTCAAGCATTTTACATCAACAATTCAAGCACTATGAAGCAGCCATTGACATTACTTTAGAGTTGCATCATCAAGGGTTAGGTAAGTTTAAAACACTTGCATGTTATTATTTTATCTTTCTCTTTCATTTCATTATCTTTTGAAGGGTTTAATTACTAAAAGTGGGGTTTGAGCAAAGCAAACCCCTATTCAGTAACCCTCAATCAATTTTCCCCTATTGCATGTTGGTTTCTAGATCTTTTGTATGTAGATTTGACAAGATTTTAGGTGTTGAAGATTGATTTCTGAGTCAAATAAGTTCTTCAATTCAACTTAAGACAATTTCAAGCTTGAAGAGAGTTATTTTATCCAGTTTTTGTAGAACTGACTTTGACAACCCGGCAAGCAAACATTTCTAGATCTGGTATTGCAAAGTTGTCTCCTAATTTTTCATAAATTTGGGAGAGGATTGATTCACCACCTCTGGTGAATGAGTCCCACCTTAGGACTAAAAATCTGAATTTTTTCAGATTCTAGATCTTGACAAACAGAAACCAGCTCTCAACACTTTTTCACCAGGAGGAGGACTGATTCACCACACTGGGCAAATGAGTCCCACTATTGAAAATTAGTAATCTCATCCAGCATCAACGATATTCTAGAATCATCAAAATAAATTCAAGTGCACTTTTATTTGACCCATCTCTTTCTATTCTACACATTTCATTCATTTTTTGCATTATTTTCATATCACATTGTGTTTTCAAACAAGCCATAAATCTCACTTTTGCATTCATTTTCGGTCATTCAGATTAGCCAATTGCATTTAGTTAAGTTCATTTGCATTAACAAACATTGCATACATTCTGATTTGAGTGAATCATTAGCTTTTTTGGCCCTATCTCTCTCCTTTTAGGTGAAAAACCCTACAAGTGCAAGAGTAGTCCATAGGGTCCCAAAAATCTATGTTTTAGTACTTATAGATAGAAAAATTTGACTAGAGAATATATCCCATCGCCTATCAATGGGAAATTTTTTAAGCATTACTTCCAGGCTTAGTATTGGTTACTAGTTTTCTAGCTAGTTTGTAAAGAGTTTTTTTTTTTAATTTTTTGTAAATAGTTGTTTTGGGTGTTTTGTTTGCTTTCCAACATTTTGCATTTTCAAGTTATATGGTAATTAACAACCTTTGAAGGCGGTCAAAATAATAGAACATCAATTCTATAAATATGATCTATGCTTTGATCGAAAGTAGTCTACTAATTATAAATGATTGGGGAATTGTTCAATTTCTTTTACTTTAGCCTTCATAGATCGTTCATTTAATGTTGAGCTACAAATGCCCATATGTTAAATAATTCTACTAAAATTTGGGATAGTAGTTTTTTGCATTAACTGAGAAATCAGAAGGTGACCTTTGCTACCACTTTAATTCCCAACCTAATAGCAAGCTTCATTCCCTGCAAGTTGAAGCAAATGAGCTTATATAGAAAAAAAAAGAAAAAAAAAAAGAGAGATTATAAAGAAATATAAAAAAGAGAAAAATTCAACTCTTTAGGCTATCCAAATATCTCTACCAGGGCTATAGGCACCTAGTTGGTAGTAGATCTATGTTTGGGGGAGTTACAAAGATAACCTTGTCAAGGCTATGTACACTTGACTTGTAGCAAGGCTTTATCCAAGGTTGGCTTAAAAGTTGTGGAAACTGAAAAAGTAACCCTTCTTTTTGTTGTCTTGTTTGGATCCTCCTTGTGACTTTGGCTTGATTGTGCCTTGATTTAATGTTGTAATGTGGACAACACATTCACATTAGGTCTTGGACCCTAGTAAACTAAAATAATTCAAGTGGTACCTTACTTAAGTGTTGTAACACACTTTCACACTTTTCTAGGGTCTTATTAATATATTTCACCTAAAAAACCTCTTTTTATCATTTACCAAGCCTTATTTCAAAGTGTTGTAAAGTGTTGTAACAAACTTTCCCGCTTTTCTAGGCTTTTCATCAATAATTTGACCCTTTCTTATGCTTTAATTGGCCCCATTTTACACTTATAGGCCTTACTTAAGTGCATTTTTAGAATAATCCAGTTAAACATCAGTTAATACATCTTAATTTTTGAGATGCACTTAAAATGCCTATGTGGGACCCATTCGCCACTAGGGGTGAATGATTCCCCTTTGTCTCAAAAATAAAAATTATTTCATAATCATGTAAGGTCAACCTATGATGTGGTATTTTGGGGAAATTTTGCATAATCATGTAGAAATACAGGGTTTTCCCTCTCATTTTCATCTCCTAAAATTCTCCTAATTTTCTACTCAAGCAATCAAGTGATTTTGCATTCAAGCATTTTTCCTACAAGAGTATTCAAGCAATTTGGAGCCATTACTTCCATAATCTTCAAATTTCCACTTCAATGGTTTGGTGAGTTGTAGCATTGCATTTTATTAATTCATCATTCTCTTTTCATTTCATTTCATTTCATTTCATTTTCAAGGGTTTAATTACCAAACTGGGGTTTGACTAAGGAAAACCCCTATTCACTAACCCTCAACCATTTCCCCCCCTCTTGGCATGTGTTTTACAAGTCTAGTTTGCATATTTTTCAAAGTCATTCAAAGTAGTGAAATCCCTAAAATAAGCTTGGAGAACACCTACAAGTCAAACTCTACAATTTCAGATCTAAAAACTTGTAAGGAGTTGAAGTGCGGACCAATAGCTATAGATTTCACTTTTGAATTTCATGTGATTTGGAAGTGGATTAAGTTTCCATGAGTGGTGTATAAGTCCCACTTACAAGCCTCAAAAGAGGTTTTTGCAGTTCTGAGTACAATTTTGTCTGAAACTTGTTCTGACAGAATTTTCCTAAAATAGGACCAAGTCAGCTAGCTTGGCCTATGAGTCCCAATTGGCTTGAACAGTGATTTTTGTAGGATTCTAGAGCTCCATTCCCTCCATTTCTAGCTTCTAGATGCACACCTTTAATCTTAATAATTTTTATTATAGTTTGTTTACATTTTAGTTCATTTTGCATACCACAAGGTGTTTTCAAATATTTTGTGTTTCCTTAGTTTCACATTAATAATCACTCTTTTATCAATTTCCTACCTTAAGAACAATCCCATTTGATAGGTTTCAATCTCTATTGCATTGAAATCTCAAGTATTCATTCTTGAGTGTGAACTTTGTATAATTTGATTCCTCTTCCTTCATGCCCCTTTTAGGTGTGGATAAGGGAAGTTGTGCACTCAATTTCAATAGTCCACATTTTGGTGAACCTAACTTTAGAACATCATATTTCTAATTTCTAGTGCATTTACATCCTAGGAATAGCTTGCATTAATGCTTCTTTCCATTTTTCATTGTTCAAATTACACTCTAGGGTTTTCAAATTTGCACTAGTGAAAAGCTCATCTAGCTTGAATTTTTGCATTTCATTTCATTCAAATACTAAAATTCAGCATGTTCATATTATATCTGCATATACAAACCTAGAAAGCATAAAAACCAATTAAAAATTTCTAAAAAAATTCAAAAAATACTTCTTGGACTCATTTGCCACCCTGAGCGACTTAGTCTAGTTGCATATTTTTAATTGCATTTTCTAGCATTTCATCTTCATTTTCTGAGTTTTTGTTTGAACATTGTTTCTGCATTTTATTTTTACTTTCCATAATTTTAGTTTTAAAGCATTTCATTCTTATTAGTTTATGTTTGTGGAAAAATATTTTGGCACCCATGATTCTCTAACACTTCTTGGGTTTTTCACCTAAAAGAAGAGGGGCAGGAAAAAATTGGCAATGTCCCCACTCAAAACTAATGGAAGTATGGATGAAATATTCCTAAATTCAATGTCTAAATGCAAAAAACTGATAAAATATGTTTATTATTAATGCAAAACCTAAGAAATGCAAGTTGTTTGAAAATAGAGTGATGTATCCAAAAAGACCTAGAAAGATGAATAGAAATGCAAAAAAACTGAAAAAAGAAAGAAAAATAGAAAGCATGCACCTGGAAATGTGTTGAAGACTGGAATGAAGACTAGAAATGTTGTTGATCCTAAAAATTTGGCTTACTAGGACACTTATGCCATTCTAGGCAACTTAGTCCCAGATTTGGAAAACTACACTAGAGCCCATTTCAGCCAAATGAGTGTCTAAATTTGCATAAATCACTAATAGAAATGTATAGTAAGACTAATTTTCCATTGATGGTGACTTATTCCACTTCTAAATTTCTAAAAATTATAAAGTGGAAATGGAAGCCCTCGATCTGCACTTCAGTTCCTGATAGGTGTCTGCCTTTGAAACTTTGATTTCCAACTTTGTAAGTGACATTCTGTGGATATTTTGACCTTGCAACGAGGAAGACATCTTAAAAATATTTACAACTTAATCTTTAATGATCTCCAAGTCTTCAAAGTACCTAAATTTGCAAACACACAAAGAGAGAAAGAGAGATGTTCAATGTTAGGGAATCAGGCTTTACCTTGGTCAAAACCTTTTTAGGTAATTAAACCAAATGAAGAAATAAGAGGAAGCATGAACATGAAATGATGAAATTAGAAACTTCCCATGGTGACTAATCTTGAATTTTTGTAGCAATAGATGAAGAATTTGTCCTTGAATGCCTTAGAAGGCTATCTTGATGACCTAGAATGCTAAAACCCTAGCTTGTTTGACTTGAGAATATGATCAATGATGGATGAATAATGAATTGATTTTTGAAGTAGGGTTTAGAATATTTTATTTATAGGAAATCCACCTAATTTTCTCGTTAATTTTATCCCCAAGGTCGACATGAAGGAAAAATAAACTTAAAATCCATTTTTTCCTACCCAAACCTCAAAAATAGCCCAAATGGGACTAATTTTCCAAGCTCGGTGACTTAGTCCCACTTAGATGGGACTAATTCGCCTAGATGGGTGACTTGGTCCCACATGGGCTCCTTTGCCAACTAGATTATCGGGGAATGAAGAATTTTAGTTTTATGTTGATTTTATCAGGTCTTCGATTAAAATAAGCCTCAGGATGCACAATATGGGGCAATAGGGGAATATTAATGATGATGTAAAGGGTAATTAGGGATAGAGACACAAATTTCAATGTGAAAGTGTGATTAAATAGACTTTACAACATTAAAATGAGTTCCACATAGCCTAGAAAGGCATAAAATCCAATGTGAATGTGTAAGACACATTGCAACAAATAGATTAAAATTAGGTTTGATGTACAAGCCTTCTAGATTAATGTGAAGATGCAATTAAGTATATTTTACATTATTAAATAAAGGAAAAATGGGTTCATTAAGTCTAGAGAAGTGTGAAAGTCTTTTACAACACTATACAACATTGTTACAAGACATTTTTAGATGCATTTTATTTAGTTTCCAAGGGTCCAAGACCTATTTTTGATGTGTAAAACACCTCAAAACACTAAATCAAGGTGATATTGAGTCCAGTTTATCATCAATTATTCCCAAAACAATCAATCAAAAGGGGATACTTTTTCTATGTCCACAACATTGCATTTGTATCCACCCCGCATTTAGAAACCTTTTCATGAGTGTTTGGTGTCATATTGCTAATACCTTAGTGAGAATAAGTTGAAGACTCATGTCATCTCATGATAACACAATCATTGTGGGTCTTGGGTTGTCTAGAGCTTCCACTCCTAGTATTGACAATAGTACACTAAGCATGGATAATACCCTTAGCAACTCTTTTCCTTCAGGTAGCATGAATGTTAAAACAAGAATTGATAATATCATGCAAGAGAAAATAATTAAAATTCATGAGGACTTAGTCCTCTTGTAACACCAAGTTAGCCTTGAAAAAGTTCTTCTACTACAATTCCTACCATAGAAAACATTCACTGCATGCTTGAAAGTGATGAAGGTCTTGACCTTGTGAAAAACATTGTTCAAATATTTTGGAAACATCTTCCTTCAACCTCTAGTGCTCCTATCCCAGAAAAAAATGTCACAAGCCAAGGAGGAACTCAAATTCCCCCTCACTTAACAATAGCATCAATACCTACCTATACCACTCCTCAAAGCACAACAACAATGCAACAAGTTAGTAATGTGATTCCTTTCATGGGTATTCTTGCTAGCATCCCTAGTTCTTATGTCGTATCACATGTTCTCTCTTCATCCACATTTCCACCTATAAGAATTCCATTCACTTGCTCTCCTAGTTGATATATCCCATCACCATTTTCACTTCCACCTCATACCACTTCTATTGATCCTCTCATAACACAAATTTTCCAATCTATTTCATCCATGCAAATGAAAATCTCCACCATAAACCAAAATTAGAATTCCCTGCCCACATATTATGTTAGAAGCAACCCATTGTCTTTGGAAATATTGTGAACACTGATTCCACAAGGATTCGAGATTCCTAGATTTTAGAAATATGGAGGGAAGGGAGATCCTTCTAACCATGTTAATGTCTAGACCAACTTATGTAGTTATTTTATCCTTGATGATAAATTGTTAGCAAACATTTTCCATAGAACTTTAAAAGATACTACCTTAGAATGGTTCTCATCTTTACTGAACAATTGAATTCATTCATTTAATGAACTTATTGATGAATTTATAAATAATTTCCAAGTGTATATGACTCCCAAGAAGACCTTGGTTGATTTGATGTGATGCAAAAAAAATGAGGAAGAAAAGATAACTGATTTTATCTCACACTATCAATCTTTTTATTCCCAAATCGATGTCAAAATCCCTAACCCACACCTTCAAAATATATTTATAGAAAACTTGCAAACTAAACTTCAAGAAAAACTCACTATGATGAAATTCTCCTCCTTTATGCACTTGTGTACTACCCTTTGTGACTATCACAATCTAGTTAGCAGTCAAGATACATGGTCCACTTCTAGCCGAACTGAGAAATCTAAGCTTTCCAACCAAAATAATTCCCAACCATATAGAAAGCAAAACAAAGGGTTCTTACAGCTCAACCCCCCTCAACAACCAATACAAATTGTCAACAACCAAGTAGTTGGTGTTAAAACCATGATTCCCTTTAGTTATGGAAATCTGAAAAGACAATTCACACCTTTACTTGACACCCTTCATAACACAATTCCCCAACTTTTACAACAACAATGATTACCTTTCCTGCCATCAAAGAACTCAATCCTACTAAGTGTTTACCCCTAAAATTTAAATCCAATGCTTATTACCATTATCATTGACAACATGGACATAACATAGAACATTGTAAGCGACTTAAACATCTTTTGCAAGACCCCATTGATTCTAGTCATCTATCCATTGTAGGTGTTAATGATCAAGGTAATAAGTATGTTTCCCCTTCGAATCAAAACTTGAAAATTTTCACTGATCTCATGCCTAAACATAATATTTCATTTGTCAAAGGTAGTGAAACTACAAACAATGATGTGATGAATGTCAATAATGAACATCCTGATCCTATCCCACATATTACCCATTTTAATCTTGTGGATGAAATGGTAGGTTCGATAGATGTTATCCCTCGTAAGGGCCAACCTAAAAAATATCTCGATATTGCTTTCTCCTCTAAGGATATAATTAAAAATATCCCTGATGGTCCTCTCTACATAGCTAGCCACATCTATGACAAGCTCACTAATGGAATATTAATAGATACCACCTATGGGGAGAATGTGATCACCGAGGAATTTTTGGTATTACATGACCTTTATCAAGATGACTATGACAAACCAAAAGCATGGTTCAAGATGCATAATGGTTTTCCTTTCCCTATGATAGGATCGATCATCCTTCCATTACAAATAGGACCAAAAACATTAGATGTTACATTCTCCATCATCCCGCATTTAGACTGATTTGTTTGTGGCTAGGCGATCCATGGCTGTGCTCAATGAAAGTTGTCCCTTTGATTATACACAAATGTTTAAAGTTTCCATTTGATAATGACATATTCACTATCCACCATAGTGGCTTTAATCCCTTGTCTTCCAAAGGAAACTTTTCCTTAGAATCCTTTTTTCCCGAGCCTATGGAACCTATAATGCCACAAGACTTCTTTTTCATAGCTTACCAAAAATTCAAGGCAAAGAAAATAGTAGAATTGTCTCTTCACAACATGTTCTCTTATACCTTCGACACTCCTATCATAGACAAAAGCATGCTTCAACCCAAACAAAAACCAAACAACCAACACCAACCAACACTAGAAACTTCCCCTACCTCATCCAAAAGACCAAGAGACAATGAAAGCAACTCTTCCATGCCTCCTCGAATAAAACAAGTCTACAAAGAAAAAGAGAAAGTGGATGAAAAACCTACAATGGTTCCTTTCATTCCTCCGTTTAGGGAAGAAAAGCAACCTATGGTTGATCAACCTGCTCCTTCACAAACACAGCTCGATAAAAAAACCAAAAGAAGAAGAGGAGCTAGAGAGCATAGGCATAGACATCGTGCCCTTGCTCGCAATGAATTAAACAAAGAAAATTAAAATCCACACTTGACTAAAGCAATGCATGATGACTCTCCTCCCCAACCATGACAAAACAATCCAATAAAACAATCACAACAAGAGGTACACTCTTCATTGGACATTATCATTCATCCTCATGGTGTGATTAATTTGGATGACGACGATGAGATTTCCAAAATCGATGAAGAGGTGCACATAATGATTTGAACACATTATTTTCCTCTTTGATGAGCTTAAGCAAAAAATCTCCTCTAAAGAGTGTAGAACCTGGTCCTTCCCCTAGTTTGGCACTTGCTCTTGTCCCTTTGGCAAGTTGCTTTCCCTCGACATATCATGAACATGACATTGAGGCAGATGACTTTCTCAATGCTTGACTCGCATGTGCCTTACTATTCTTTTGCATTTCCTTTTTCTTTTTCTTTTGTGTGTTTTCATGTGCATAATGTGATCCCCAGTGATGTTTTGTTTGATGTCCTATCTCTTTGTGACATTCCTCTATTTGTACCTTCATTCTTCTCTATGTCATACACTACTTTTTCTTTTTCTTGTGTTTTCCTTTTGGGGATGACGTAAGGCATTGAGACATTTTTGTCTCTTTCATGTTGACCCAAAAGGCTTTTCTTTTTCTTTTCCTTTTGTTTTGTCTTTTTCTTATGTTTTTCTTTTGGGGATGATGCAAGGCATTGAGACATGCATGTATCTTTCATTTGACCCAAAAAAAAATTCCTTTTCTTTTCCTTTTATTTTGTATTTTTCTTGTGTTTTCCTTTTCGGATGACGCAAGGCATTAAGACATTCATGTTTCTTTCATGTTGACCCAAAATAATTTCATTTTTCTTTTCTTTCCTTTCCTTTTCATTTGGCTTGTGTTTTCCTTTTTTAGAGATGACACAAAGCATCAAGACACCAATGTCTCTTCCATGTTGACCCAAAATACTTTTCTTTTGTTCTCACTCTCTTTTTCTCATTCTTCTAGTTCTATGTATTTGGGGGATGATGGCAGTTTTGAGTTCTCTAAATAAAATTGTAGTAAAGAACATACTAAACCAAAATCCATAGATCCCTTCTTCTTTAATTTTGGGAGCAACTCCTCTTTTCTTTTTTTTCTTTCTTTCCTTCACATGATCGAGAGTTACTCAAAACATATGACTTTTCATAGGCTTTCCAATTTGGCTCCTCATGTCTTTTTTACATTTTTCTATTCACATTTAATGTAACTCACTCATAGTATGGTGCTCAACAATTGCTTTTAAAGTAGCATACATTCGAATTATTCTTTTGTATTTTTCTTTTTGGTTGTTAGTGTAGACTTCTTACTTATATGATGTATTTGTCTCATTTTGTGGATGAAATTGGGTGTAATGTCCTTCATGAGCATGATCTATCTTAGAATATTACATTCCTCTTAGTGGTTTATGTGACACAAGCATCCCCTAAGTTGCGAATCTTCTATTCTTTAATTGGTCCTCTCTTGGAGACATTAAACACAATGTTCCCTAAGTTAAATACATCACATGAACTTAACAAGACTCCTTTGAACATCCTTTGCATGTTTCATGTTGCATTTTTTATATGTCAACCTTGCATAACACAATTTGCATTCCTTTGGATCCATTGAGTTTGTTCATGAGCTCCAAGCATATGAATTTTTGGTTGTCTCGTGAAGCTCAAAAAGTCATTTCTTTTCTGGCACCTTATTAAAGTTATTAGGAGGTATAACTTTGGTATGGTTGAGTGGGAAGCCCATTCTAAGGCATGAATTTCCCTATATCCACCTATGTGTTTTTGATTGCATACCATCCATGAGTGATGTTTCTCACCTTTTAGGCCTTCTCACCCGATAGATAGTCATGACTTCAGTCACCTCAAAGTGAGTATACATTTCTGGACAAACAACCTAGATTTGATCCACATAATGTTGGACAAATGGTCAAAGCTTGATCCAATTATTTCTTTTTATTTTTCCTTTTTTCTCTCTTTCATCTTTGCCATTGTGTGTGAACCATTGATTTTTGGCTCTTAGGACTTCTCTAACTCTTCTAGGGTTTTTCACCTAAAAGGAGAGAATTAGGCCAAAAATGAAAACTTGTTCATTCAAATAATGTTATGCATGATGTTTTCTAACCTAAATGAAGTTAACTAAATGCAATTGAATGACTTAAATGAATGAAAACGAATGAAAAACTAAGATTTACACTATGTTTGAAAACACACTATGAAATGCAAAGAATGAAGTAAATGAAGAAATTATGCAGAACAAAAAGGAATGGAATGAATCTGAGTGCACCTAGATAATGTATGATGAATCAAGAGTGTTTTGAATGCTGGGTGAAATTACTTTTTTTTCACAATGGGTCTCATTCGCCCATGTTGGCAAATTAGTCCAACTCGTGAAAAACTGTCAGAAGCAAGTTTCTGTCTGTCAGGATCCAAAATCTGACAAAATTTGGATTTTCAGTCCTAAGGTGGGACTCATTCACCATAGGTGGTTAATTATTTCTCTCCCAAATTTAAAAAAAAATAGGAGACAACTCTGCAATACCAAATCTAGGAATCACTACTTGTTGGGTTGTCAAAGTCAATTCTACAGAAAATGGATAGAAAACCTTCTCCAAGCTTGAAATAGACTTTAGTTGACTTGAAGCACCTATTTGACTTGTAAACAAATCTTAAACACCAAAAATCTTGTCAAATCTGCATACCTATGTCTACAAACAAACATGCAATAGGGAAAAATGGTTTAAGGTTAGTGAATAGTGGTTTTCCTTGGTCTAAGCCCGCTTTTGGTAATCAAACCTTCAATAAAATAATGAAATGCAAAGGAATGATAAACTCACAAAATACAATTGCTATTAACTTACCAAACCCTTGATGATGTAAATCTGAAGTAATGTCAATGGCTGCTTCAAAGTGCTTGAATAGTGCTTGAAAATATGCTTGAATTCTTGAGTGAATAGGTGGATAAGTGAACTTGATGAATGGGGGTTGAAATGAGGTGAAAATCACTTATTTAAACACAATTGTGCCTTATTTACCCATTCATACCCCATCACAAGATGACATCAAGTGTTTTTTAATAAAATCTCGAAAGCAAATTTTAAATGTTTTGAATTTGGGGCCAAGGGGGACTCATTTTCCACCCATGGCAAATGGTCCCACCTAGGACCTAAAAACAAGTGTTAGGAAATATGTTGTATTTAATATTGTTTGTTGGGATAATACTCAAATACACTTAATTAAGCATATCAGAGCATAAAGGGGTCAAATAAAGCATGAAAAGGGGATAAATAGTGAAGATGTGCCTAGAAAAGCATGGAAGCTTGTTACAAGACTTTACAATACTTCAAAATAGGACTTGTTCATGAATAAAAAAGTGATTTTCATGTGAAT
This sequence comes from Sequoia sempervirens, assembly GCA_007258455.2. Lineage (NCBI taxonomy): Eukaryota > Viridiplantae > Streptophyta > Pinopsida > Cupressales > Cupressaceae > Sequoia > Sequoia sempervirens. Next base: position 3,771 of record VDFB02104587.1, on the reverse strand, counting down.
TGTAATTAATAGAGTCTAGAAGAATGTAGAAATGTCTTATAAAACCTCACAACACCTTCACAAGATGTCATTCTTTGAGTTTTAGTAGCTAAATAAGCATGTTCAAGCCATGTTACAACATAAAATCAAAGTAACATAGTTCCAAAACCATGAGACAATACCTAAAAGACCATGAAAATCACAAGGGGCCATTTTTCTATGGCATAGTGTGCTTGTTCCTTGTCATTACTCTTGATAACATGCATGTTCCCTTTGCGCTTATGTTGGTTTGTCATGAGATCTTGATCCTAGGGGCTTGATCATCCCTCTTGAACATTGTTATCCCCTCTTACTAGCATAGGTTCATGGGAACCCCTCTTGACGTGTGTTGGTCTACTTTAGTAAGAGTTTTAAGAAAGTTCATCCTCTCACTAATGTGGGGGCTAAATGTGGACACTGGAAAAGTAAACCTTCTACTTTTTCTATCTCATTTGGATCCTCCTTGTGACTTTTTCTTAATTGTGCCTTGATTTAATGTTCTAATGTGGACAACACATTCACATTAGGTCTTTTACCCTAGTAAACTAAAATAATTCAAGTGGTACCTTACTTAAGTGATGTAAACTGTTGTAACACACTTTCACACATTTTTAGGGTCTTATTAACATATTTCACCTAAACAACCTTTCTTTATCATTTACAAAACTTATTTCAAAATGTTGTAAAGTTTCATAACAATTTCATGATTTTCTAGGATTTCCATCAATAATTTTACCCTTTCTTATGCTTTAATTGGCCCTATTTTACACTTACAGGCCTCACTTAAGTGCATTTTTTAGAATAATCATGTTAAACATCATTTTATACATCTTAGTTTCTAATACCCACTTAAAATTCCTAAGTGGGACCCATTCATTACTAGGGGACAATGAGTTCCCTTTGCCTCAAAAGTCAAAATTATTTCAAAATTATAGTGGGATATTATTTTGGAAGACGTAAGGTCATCCTTTGATGTGGTATTTTTGGGAAAATTTGTATAATCATGTATAAATATAGGGTCTTTCCTCTCATTTTCATCTCCTAAAATTATCCTAATTTTCTAATCAAGTAATCAAGTGATTTTACATTCAAGAATTTTGTCTACAAGAGTATTCAAGCACTTTGGAGCCATTACTTGCATAATCTTCAAATTTCCACTTCAAGCATTTGGTGTGTTGTAGCATTGAATTTTGTTCATTCATCATTCTCTTTTCATTTCATTTCATTTTCAAGAGTTTAATTACCAAAATGGGTTTGACCAAGGAAAACCCCTATTCACTAACCCTCAATGATTTTCCCCCCTCTTTACATGTGTTTTGCAGGTCTAGTGCATAGATTCATCAATGAGCAAGGTGTGAAAAGTTGGAAACAATTTTTCAAAGTCATTTGAAGTAGTGAAATCCCTAAAAGAAGCTTGGAGAACACCTACAAGTCAAATTCTATAGTTTCATATTCATAAAACCTATCAAGAGTTAAAATGCAAATCAAGAGCTATAGATTGCACTTTTGAATTTCCTAAGATCTCGAAGTGCACTAAGTCACCATCAGTGACTTATAAGTCCCACTGGCAAGCTTGAAAAGAGGTTTCTATAGTTTTGAGTATGCTTATCTCTGAAACCCATTCTGGTAGAATCTTCCCAAAATAGGACTAAGTCACCCAGCTTGGTGTATGAGTCCTAGTTGGCCTCAATAGTGACTTTTGTAATATTTCAGAGCTCCTTTCCTCCCTTTCTAGCTTCCAAGTGCACACCTTTAATCTCATTAATTTTTTTTATAGATTTTTACATTTTAGTTCATTTTACATATCACAACTTGTTTTCAAACATTTTACATTTCCTTAGTTTTGCATTAATAATCACTCTCTTTTATCAATTTCCTACCTTAAGAAAAATCCTATTTGACTGGTTTCAATCTCTATTGCATTGAAATCTCAAGGACTCTTTCTTGAGTGTGAACTTTGTGAAATCAAATTCCTCTTCCTTCATTCCCCTTTTAGGTGTGGATAAGGGAAATTATGCACTCCATATCCAAAGTCCACAAAAGGAATTTCCAAATTATGTAGGTTAATGCAAAAAAATTCTATGATTTAAGTTTACTGTAGTAAAATTAATCAATTGCATACACATAAGCTCAGTAATGTCTGATTTTGTATGTTGGCTAAAGTGAAGACAAAATTTCAGAATGAGGGTCTAATTGTTTATAATTTGAAGACTGAAGAAAGTTGGGACATGGTTATTAGGTCCTGGATTGGCTTCCTATTGTTTGGTTTATTTTTGTTGGTTGCTAGTTGTTGTGTGGTTTTTCAACATGCCCCATTTTGTTACTTGGAAAAATGTGGACCCAAGGTTTTTTTCTACTAATTTTTCTTTTCTTCCCTTTTATTTTGCTTGCTTCAATGTGCTTCTTTCAAAATAAATGGTAAAATGTAAATTTTGTTTTAGCCTATGTGGTCATTGCTTTAATTCTCTTTCTTCAACTCAAGATATCTTAGTTTTCTTTACTATGTTTCATCAATTTTTTGGACCCTCGAGTCTTGGAGTTACACAGTTGTGTCAAGGATCCCATATCTTTGTCCAATCCTAAGTTCCCTCCCAATGGATGAGTCATCCTAGTACACACAAGTCATTTCTTCATCGGTTGTTTTAATAGTTACTTTTCATTTCTTTAGCCAAAGGTTAGAAATCAAAGGTTCTATTGCAAACATGTTCAAATCTTTTTTGGTTCTACTCAAACCCAGTTCCTAGTTCCTCTCTTTGCACCTAGTTCTCAAGAACCCAGTAAGTAAATGTTCTCGATTCTTGGTAATCTTAATAAGATCTAGAACTAGATGATTCAAATCTTGTGATCACCAATGGTTGTGTATTTCAAAATGTCTTTGCCTCATTAGAATCAACGTGAGATGGAAGAGTTCCATGTAAGTTTTCATGTTGTCTTGTTCTCTAGTGGTGGGCCTACAAAGAAACCAAGGTGTTCATGATTTGAAACCTAATCTGCCATGATTACACCTTTATTCAAGGAAATTAATGCATTGTAATAGGTAATTAATGAAGGTGGAAAATTGCACACATACTTGGCACCACCTCGGGCATGTAGTTACTTTTACAACACCTTCCCTCATGCCATACTGCTAATTTACAAGGACATTGAAAAATTAAGACTCACGTTGCATCATGTAAAGAAAGGTAAACCTCTATAAACCAAGAATATAGCTACTGAGTGTTTCAAAGCTACATTCATAAAGCAATTTTTTTATCACCAATGAAACCAGGTATGTCTTTGATAACTAATTTTTTTTTAGTCATCTTATGCATGCACATCTCGAGATAATGGTATTTCCTCTTGATATTGAGATTATTGATCTTTCTCAGATGAATTTAACCAAATGGTAAATTGAGTTTTATAAATTTGTTGAAATAATTGGTTAAATTCAACCATAACTTGAATACAAGTCTTGTATCTATAAAAAAATGTAGGACACATAGGAAAAAATGAGTACTTTTGAAGCAAGTCCAAAAAACGAGTTTAAATATTTTTCTTCACAAGCTCTACTAGTGGGTGGGATAATAAATGACACCCATCTAGGAGGGTTTTCTAATTTCCAATTCATTACACAAGCACAAAAAGAAAATTCCTCTCAGTGTACGAAAAATGTTATAGCAAGTGGGTTTTATTTAGCAGGAGGGTTTTTGCTAGTAATGGAGGCCCTTGAACTGGTTATACAGTGTTTGAATTATTACAACCTAGATAAGAGAG
>VDFB02104585.1:0-16628 GCA_007258455.2 Sequoia sempervirens | reverse complement strand
GTGGAGAGAGGTCAACCGTGGATTTCAAAATTTAGGTTGGTCTCTCTCAAATTGGATACACCTTCGGCATAAATGAATATGATATAAGAAAGAACTTGATTGTGCTATAAGGATGTTTTCAACTCATTTAGTAGAGTTAATTTGGTATCATAGATCTATCTTCTAACAACTTTCTTCATCCCATCTCAAATACACTTTTACAAATAAAGATCAACAAAATAATTTACAATAGAAATGCTCTTTTTTTGGTATTGGATTAATGCTAATAGAAAAATTACAATGAAAAAGATAGCAATAGACTGTCAAGAATACAACGAAAATTAGCTATCAAACAACAATACAAGACATCATAATAGAAATACACTTTAAAAATCTTAATACAACATTTTATAGGGTGGGTGCCCTAATTTGACAATACTTTGAAGAGTGATTACAACCTTTGATGGAATCCATACAATTATAAATTTATTTCAACTTTGTACGACCCCATATATACTAGATGTATTATCTCAAATATAACATACAACTTTCTAAGAAAAATATTTTACTCAAAATATCTATTCTCCACAATTTATAAAATATTAAATATTTTACACAACACATAACACATTTCCGAATAATATAACGTATAAACTAGCCATTATATTAAAAGACACCTCCAATCTACCCAACCTATCTTCATCACACCTGAAAATTTTGTCTTTATCATACCAATTATTGAAAAACAATATAATGTTTTGATAGTTCCATGCGAACTTGTATTTGGCCCTCGGAGTGCGATCTGTACATATTATCTTCAGGTTTTGAATTCCGTTCACTAAAAGGAGCAACTTGATTTCAAAATGGCCGCACACCAATTTCCTGTGCACATGTTTGAAAATGATTGATCAGCCTGCATGATTAAATATTTACATTTGGGCTTTATTGCAACCAGAGATGGCAAAAAGAAAGATTCAATCCTGTGCGGCCTGTAGACTGAATCGCAAAAAGTGTTCAGAGTTATGTATTTAAGCTCCTCATTTTGCTTGGGATGATCCACACAAGTTTGCAATTGTGCAGAAACTGTTTGGAAACAGCTATATCCCTAAACTACTTCAAGTAATTTGTAACCTTCACTCATTAAATTTCTTTTATGTGTTAAAAAACTATAGTTTTGTTTTGCTTTTATAGTGTAACTTACATATTTATCTGATTGTTTGTTTAGGGTTTAAAGTCTGAGCTAAGAGCAACTGCAGTAAAAAATATGTTGTATGAAGCAAGTGTTAGAGTGAAGGATCCCGTCAATGGCACTGGCGCTCTAGTCCACGAACAAATAGAGAAAATAACGAAGCTAGAATCTCAGTTGGCAGCCAAGGATGAAGAGCTCATGAATATGCGTTCTCAATATGATAAGCTTGTATTCCTCCTGCGCACTGGATCTCCTGATGTTGAAGAAGTTGCATATCTCACTGATGTCACATCACAACCAACTGAAGATATCATGCAAGAGGAAGTGGATCCATTCCTGTTGTGGGAGATGCCATGAGATGGACAGATTTATGAGACTAACTTAGTTGAAGTGATTTTCAATGCAATAAATATTTGCAATTATTATAGCATATTGTAATAGTTTTGTATTGATTTCAAATAGGTAGATATTTTTGATCCAAAGTTATGAATCAGTGAGGTTAGAAATTGGGATCTTATTTTCAATATAAACACTCAACAATTACATCCCAACGGAATTTGAATTTTGGTGGTAATAACAACACCACATTTAAATTGTCATACTATGCAAGTTTGCTTGATGACAGGAATAACACCACCACTTTTAAACCATCACACTATACCGACATCGGACAAATTCATTGCCAACAATTCACCACTAGCAATTCACCGCCAACAAGTCACCACCCACAATTCATCATCATGACATATTCATCGCATAAACAACTCACCACCAGCAATTCATCACCATGGTATATTCACTTTGTATATCTTTTTTATGTGTTCAACAAAATATCTGCAATTCATCACCATGATATATTCACTACATATACCTTTTTTATGTGTTCAACAAAATATCTGCAATTCATCACCATGGTATATTCACTATGTATACCATTTTTATGTGTTCAACAAAATATCTGTACCTTTTTTTTTGGGTCCTCTTGGCCACTTAAATATTGAAAAATGTATACGTGATGAGTATACCATGATGATGAATTAGTGGTGGTGAATTGTATACACCATGAATATATCACAACAATGAAATGACCATACATTGCTGGTGGTGAATTGCTGAAGATAAATTTATCTAGAACCCACTATATATACCACTACCCAACATATTATAGAACATTCTAAATATTTAGAACTACATATATTTAATAAACATATATTTGAAACGTTATACCTGTTCATTACTCACCATTTGAAAATTTGTAACTATTTATTTGTGACCTATATAAAACATATTTGAACATTTTGCTTCCCTTGCCATCGCCAATCTTGTGAATGGATCATCTTGGGCAGGTGCTAGAGAAGTGCCGGAAACAGTCGGATATTGCAACCAATTGAAGATATCATTCACAAGAAATAGTTAGGTGCGTTCTTTCCTGACTATTGTCGTGGGAGCTGCCATGAGACTCAGTTAATTGAAGTGTTTTAATGAAATAAAAAAATTCCTTCATTCCTGACTATTTCAAAAATTCAGTGTTATGTTCTGGAATCTTATGTACGCTGTGGGTGTTCTGACGATAAGGGGGAGAGATTCTTCAAATAATAGAGAGTAGGAATCTCTAAAGAAGAAAATAAGACATTCCAAATATACTGAGCATGGAAGTTTCAAGTGATTCGATTTGTTGATTCAACCTGGATTTTCTATAAGGCTTTTAAAAGGACTTTCTTACGAGTGGATAAAGATTAAAGAAAGTTTCATATTGAAATTTTAGCATGTGTTTCTTATTTTTTTTTATGAGGTCACATATCTTATGGAGAGGTAAAGGACGAAGATTAATAATAGTTGATGGGAGAGTTTATGAATGCATTTCTTTACAAATAGACAAAGATTAAAAAGAGCCTCATAGTGAAATCTTAGCATGTGTTTCTTGTATCTTTTTTATGAGGTCACATATCTTATGGAGAGGTAAAGGAGGAAGATTAATAATAGTTGATGGGAGAGTAAGGATGAATGCATTTCTTTACAAGTGGACAAAGATTAAAAAAAGTCTCATAGTGAAATCTTAGCATGTGTTTCTTGTATCTTTTTGATGAGGTCACATATCTTATGGAGAGGTAAATGACGAAGATTAATATTAGTGGATGAGAGAGTAGGGATGAATGCATTTCCTTACAAATCTAGACAAAGATTAAAGAAGGTCTCATAGTAAAATCTTAGCATGTGTTTCTTGTATCATTTTTATGAGGTCACATACCTTATGGAGATGTAAAGGACAAAAATTAATATTATTGGATGGGAGAGTAAGTATGAATGCATTTCCTTACAAGTGGACAAAGGTTAAAGAAGGTCTCATAGTGGAATCTTAGCATTTATTTCTTGTATCTTTCTTATGAGGCCGCATACCTTATGGAGAGGTAAAGGATGAAGATTAATATTAGTGAATGGGAGAGCAGGGATGAATGCATTTTCTCACAAGTGGACAAAGACTAAAGAAGGTCTTATAGTGAAATCTTAGCATGTGTTTCTTGTATCTTTTTTATGAGGCCACATACCTTATGAAGAGGTAAAGGACAAAGATTAATATAAGTGGATGGGAGAATAGGGATGAATGCATTTCCTTACAAGTGGATATGATGATTAGAGGTGTTCAGAGGTTATGTATCTAGAGCTTCAAGTTTTGGATCGCTCTATAGTGAAATTTGTGTTTGACAGTATGTCTATTTGATGAAACAGGGCGTCTAGGAGAAATGAGATTTCTTTGCATTTCTCTGTAGTAAAGGTTCTTGTCTTGCAGATAAGGGAACATAATTATTTTTTATACCTACCTTTCCTTGAAGTTTCAAGTGTTGTGGTGTTTCGCAAGGTTGTTTGGTGTGTTGGATGTTTGTGCTAGTGTATTTGGTTGCACAAAACGGTAGTGTTCTCAATTTCAGGTGGTTTTGGAAAATTTACAAAATATTATGATGATGATGGAATATTCTAAAATATTGTATGAACATTTTGGAGTATTTTTATGTGGTCTACAAAGTTGTTTTTGGACTTGGTTAAGCATGAACTTAATTTTTAAGGGTGTTAATGTAGTTTTGGTTGACTTGACATGTTAGTGCTAATTGCAGAGGATGACTGTTGTTTGTGGAACTATTGAGAAGCATGTTGGTATAAATTTGGGTCCTAGTTAAGTTGTGGTGTGGTCTACCTTTAGTTAGGCTCCTGATGAATGAATGAATTAATGAATTAATGATTATTTAGTTAATTTATGGCTAGGATAGGGCAAAGTCAAATGTGGTATGATATGAACAAATTTAGGTGTTTACAAATAGAATCAAGTATTCCAATCACAAAAAATACACATAACATAAGATTTAATTTAGAAAATCCTTTCAGAAAAAGCCCAACAAACAATATTACCACTCTAATTATATTTATAGTAATAACATGAATACGATATAAGAAAGAACCTGATTGTATTAAAAGATGTTTTCAACTCATTTTGTAGAGTTAATTTGGCACTATAGACCTATCTTCTAACAACTTTCTTCATTCCATTTCAAATATGCTTTTACAAATAAAGGCCAACAAATTAATTTACAATATAAATACACTTTTTTTTGTATTGAATCAATGCTAATAGAAAGATTACAATGAAAAAGAAGTCATAGACTACAAAGAATACAACCATAATTAGTTGTTAAACAACAATACAAGAGATCAAAGTAGAAATACACTTTAAAAATCTTAATATGACATTTTCTAAAGTGGACACCCAATTTTGACAATACTTCGAACAGTGATTACAACCTTTGATGAAATCCATACAATTATAAATTTATTCCATCTTTGTGTGGCTTGCCCATATATACTAAATGTATTATCTCAAATATGACATACAACTTTCATAAAAATAACTTTACTCAAAATATCTATCATACATTATACAGACCACAATTTATAAAAGATTTAATATTTTATACGACACATGCAACACATTTCTCAATTTCAATATCATGAATATAACGCATAAACTAGTCATTATATTAAAAGACACTCCAATCAAAAGAACCCCTGTAATATATACAAACCACAATTTATAAAATATTCAATATTTTACACCGACACATACAACACATTTCTCAATTTCAATATCATGAATATAACGCATAAACTAGTCATTATATTAAAAGAGACTCCAATCAAAAGAACCCCTACTATATACCCAACCTATCATTGACATGCCTTAAAATGTTGTCTTTATTATATCAATTATTAAAAACTAATGTTACCCACAAATGAAACCCAGATTGTCATCTTCTATACCCACAACACAAACCCGACCCGTGATTGGCTCCTCTCCCTTAGTGTTTTGATAGTTCCATGTGAACGTGTATTTAGCCCTAGTGTGGTCTGTACGTATTATCTTCAAGTTTTGAATTCCGTTCACTAAAAGGAGCGACTTGATTTCAAAATGGCCCCACACCAATTTCCTGTGCACATGTTTGGAAATTATTGATCAGCCTGCATTATAAAATATTTACATTGTGGGCTTTATGGAAACCAGAGATGGGAAAAGGAAAGATTCCATCCTATGCAGCCTGTCGAATGAATCGCAAAAAATGTTCAGAAGAATGTATTTTGGCTCCTCATTTTCCTTGGAATGAGCCACACAAGTTCGCAATTGTGCAGACAGTGTTTGGTACCAGCTATATCTTCAAACTACTTCAAGTAATTTGTAAACTTCGCTCATAAAATTTCTTTTATTTGTTAAAAAACTATAGTTTTGTATTGCTTTTCTAGTGTAACTTACATATTTATGTGATTGTTTGTTTAGGGTATAGAGTCTGAGCTAAGAGCAAACTCAGTAAGCACATGGTGTATCACTACTACATCAAGGGGTATTTAAGACAGTTTTTAAGACAATATTTGAGTATATTGTCTTAAATTGAGACAGAAAAAAAGTTGTTTATTGTCTCAAGTATTGTCTTTAAGGGGGTGTCTCTATAAAGACAATATAAAATTGTCTCTATAAAGACAATATGACAGAAGTATTTTTGTCTCTTTAAAGACAATATGAAATTGTCTCTATAAAGACAATATGACATAGAAGTATTTTTGTCTCTTTAAAGACAATATGAAATTGTCTTATAAAGACAATATGACATAAAAGTATTTTTGTCTCTTTAGAGACAATTTCACATTTGTCTCTTTAGAGACAATTTCACTTTTGTCTCTTTAAAGACAATAGTTGGGATTAAAGACATTGTCTCTACAGAGACAATATGTAAAAATTGTTTCTTTAGAGACAATATGTAAAAATGTATTAAAAAAATAAACAATTCAATGTTTTCAAATTCTCGCCGTCCTCCTATTTGTTGGAGTTTTTATTTTTTATTTTTCAAATGCGATGGAAAATTATAATAGAAATTATCAATGATTTTGAAGTTGGAACAATGAACAGTTGTCGAATACACAAAGCATAATGTTCATAAAAAACAAAGAAAATAATGCATCCTAATCCAAATTCATAAAGTAAATGCCAATAAGTATTTTTTTATTTATAGTTTATAAACTTGTTCATACAATCATAAGCAACACGTACGTCATAACATGACATACACAAACGATTCATTTCTAGGAAAGAGAAAATGTTAATATTTTCCTAAAAGCCATTGGAATATACCCAACTACCAGCATAACTCTTTCGAGCATGGCAAGGTAGCTTGACAAAGAGTTGACTCAATTGTCTGGACTGGACAATTTTGCTTCAGAATGGAACTTTCTTCTTGCATGCTTATGTATGGTCCTCTCAAACGCTGATAACTTTTCATTGTAACAATCCACTAAATCATGTACTTTGTTATTGATGAACGACAAGATTTCCAAATCGTCTTTGAGCATAACACAACCTTTCAAGATTTTGATATGATTTTGGAGAGAGTTGAATTCTTCCTTTAAGATAATCAATACGGTGAAAGCAAAATTTTCCTGCAAGCAAACAATATTAGATTTAACAAGTAAATCCATTTGCATTATTCATTTAAAGAACCACAAATCCACAAGTCTCTACACATTAACTGAAAATAATAAATCTGCAAATCAAACCCCAAAAAAATATCCAATTATAAGCAACCACTACACTAGTCATTTGATAGCCCAAAAGTGAAAATATGTGATCCCAAAAAACTTTCACAAATATTTTCTTTCATATAACTTACTGCTCAAGTTGGGCTGCAAACTGTGCAATTTTAAGTTGGCACTGGTTAGCCGTACTAGTAACTTCTTCACCTTGATAGAGCCCTGCAACTCGCTCAAACTATTCCAAAGCCAGTTCCAAAGTTTCTTCAACTTCATATATTTCACCGAATTCCTGTAGAAAACAATATTTTGAAGTACATTGGAAATCTAAATTATGGAAATTGACTTCTAAATTTCCAAACCAAAATCTAGTTGATGACCTCCAATATCCCAATTGAAGTATAAAACTCTAGAAACCAATAGATCTGATAGATACATGAAATTCTAACTTTATAAATTATAAACAATAAAATTCTGCTTAGACACAACCAACACACAGAACAACCAAAACTCTCAGGTAAGCCAATTTCAATTATGATGCTAAGGTAAATCAATCACAGAAAAAAAACTAAACGGACAAGGAAAATCTCTATGAAATTTAGTGTAATGAAGAACAGTTTAGAAGCTGTGATAGTTTTAGCATAACAAGGAGTACAATACAAGAAACAACTGTGAGAAGAAGTACCAAGAACTAGAAGTTACAGCCATCTCCCACTTTAAGAAAAAGACACAAAATAATGGACTGGAAAGAGAGGACAGCCATAGTAGTGCCAAAACTAGTGTTGACCTTAGAAACTACTATCTTTGGGTCACCATTCAAATTCAAGGAGGACTGTTTGGTCTTTGCTCTATCTATGACCCCAATCACCTCTTAATATGACCTAAGTTTGGAAATGGATGAGGTATAACTCACCATTATAGATTGGGTTCTCAAGGGAAACTTTAACATGGTTGAATACTCTTTTGACATACGTTGGAGTAACAACTCACACTTGTCTTGAGTTAAATTTGATGCTTCTAGATCTTAGCCCATAATTCTTTGGGTGTTTTTGACTCATTCACTAGATTTGTATAAATAGTTAAAATCACCATTGGTCCACTTGGAGTAATCGTAAAGATAGATTCTTCAGAAAATGAGTAGATTAGACTACATTAATCTCTAATGGTTCAAACAAGTTCAAACTTAAGCACCCTTACCTAGATTAGAGTTCAAATGCTGGAATTGATTCCAGATAAAATTTGCATGCTAATAACACATTCTTCTTGCTCTTCAACTTGAAAGCAAATGTAAGACAACCTTTAGATAATTTATACTATAATTATTAACAATCAACAGATTAACATTCTAACATTAAAAAATGCCAGCATATTGTACTACCTCAGGATGCACAATTCCAAATGCCCCAATGCTCTTCCCTTTAAACATAATATTTGCTTGTCTACTAAGGAAAAACTCTGGCTCCTGCAATCAGAAAACATCAGAGCAATGTTATTTATAAATTTCAGTAAAGTGTTTATGCTAGATATGACTACTAGAATATTCAAAGAAAGTTCATTATCCTTTTTCCCCTATACTAATTAAACAAAACCATTTGAATCTTACATGAGATGGCCTTATATAATAGCCTGAGTTATCTCCAACTGAAACAAACGGTACACCGACAACTTCCATAATTCTGTCCACCAGACCATGAATTACCTGCAGGAATCAACAAGTAAAACATGCAATGAGAAAATGCAGGGTATCTCAGACTTAATACTAAGAACTCCTTTTGTCCCCAATGCCTGAAAGCATAAAGGCCTTTCTATAGGATGAAATGATCAAATTTCAATTTTATAGTGTAACAAATTTATTTCCAGTCAAGAGGAGTTCCATTCATTCAATTGTTTAAAACAATGAAACAGAAAAGTATCTGTCATATTAGACATAAAAATATATTTAATGCTCTTCAAGGAAACAAATCCTATGATAGATATATATAGATAGCAGAAATAAATGACTAAAAAGACAAAATAGGAAAGCGGGAAAACAATTCAATATTTGAAGTATTTCAACATGAATTATAAGAAACACCCCTTAATTGATAAACTTACATATGAGACCTCTCGTTGGTAGTCAAAGTCAGACCTCAAACCTCACCATAGGTCATTCACCCCCAGAGCATGAACTTGAGATGAGGGGGGCCGGCCAGTGACATCATCCTCGCTCTTGCCTTGGGTCTTCACAAGCCCATGTCCAAGAGTTGAGGTGCAAAGTTGGAAGCACACGTTTGTTCTATATGTTTAACTGAATCATTTAAACTAATTTTTAAGAAATAGAGGCTGAAATGCATAGCTAAAACAAGCCATATTGTGTGAGTCCTTTGAGGAACCACCACCTTCATAATTTGTGCTTGTCAAAAGAATGACAATCAGAAAGGATGGCAACAGTTCTTAGGATTGTCTTCACTGTGATATGCTGGAAAGACAGGCTAGATTCAAGCACATTTGATGAGAATTATTGCAAACCATTGCCAGTCATTAATATCTCCTTAAAAATTACATTAATAATCAATGAATCATCAAAGATGATCTCAATCTTTAGCCACCCTTTTTCAGTTGCCAACTTCAGGTCTCTCCCATCAGCCCTGCCTTAGGAAAAATTATTAGTTTCCAGCCTAAGAGCTTCATGAAAAGCAAGGAAAGATTTTTCATTAATGTCTATGAAAACATGCTAGGTCCAGCGAAACCAGGATACCTCTCAGTGCAGCCATAAACTACTCCCACCCAATTTTTTACTTCTCCCATCTCCTTTATCAAGTACTTCTATTTTATATTAATTAATAAGGACAATAGTTAACTAATTATGAAGAAAATTACAAATCATGATCTATCAAAATATATTATGCATGTAAGCAACCACTTTTGACTGATTTAGTGACTAAGTTAAGGTTTTAACGCATGCTGCTCCAACAAAGGGTCTATGATAGAGGCATTGGTTGAGGTTCTCAGATTTTACACATGCTCATAAATTTTATAATATGATTTAAATGTCACCATCTTCAGTCCTAGTTTTATTTATTAAGAAAAGATTTGCATACCATATAAACTACTTTAGATCAATATTAAATATAAATACTACCTTCCAAAGGAATCAACACAAGCAAACAAGAAAATATTGAAGCAAACGAGCAAACAATTGTAGAACCCACATTATGAACTAAACTAGGTTTAAGATTGATTGATGGGCCAGTAATACTAGTAACAAAACTAGCAAACTTCAAACTAAACTTGCTATCAACACACCATATATATAATTTTAAATTATTTAGTGCACAAAAAAACCCCTTGTTCAATATGCTCATGACACATAAGGGAAAAAACCAAGCTAGTTATAGTCAATAGAATACAAAACCATTATATCCAGACTTATGTCCTCCAAGTTTATCAATAATTGTATCCTTACTACTATAAAGTAATTTGTGAAACACACTATGGCTCATTTTCTAGCCAAGACAAATCCTATCAGTCAACTTAACATTTGCATACCTCCGTGGCAGCAGAGTACTCCTGAGAAGAGCTTAAAAAGTCTTTACTAAACACACCTGGTGCTATCTTACTGAGTTCCTCTTTCGTGTATATTAAAATCTTGTGTACAATGCTACAAAACTCCCTGCACATTATGAAGCAGGTAAAACAAGTTACAAACCCAATAAAATTAAGCAAGCAGTATAGAAATTGTGAAGATTATTAGAGAGGACAGAGAGAGCTTGAACAGAGGCCTTCAAAAGGCAGTGATGAACTTAAAACCCTATCAAGGCATTGATATTACTAAACAATAAAAAGATCTAACTTGGTATTACTCATATTTGGATACATAATAAAAAGACTAGAATCTGTTTGTTACTCATTTATTCTTTGCAATGATTTAATGTAAGAAATGTCGTAAACTTTAATCAGATTACATCAATCTTTTTTATTATCATGCTATCATTTAAGCAAGCCAAAAAGATCTTTAAGAATTCTAAAGTGAAAAGAATTTAATGTAGAAATGGAATCTAAATAAGTAAAAATATCATATATGTATGTAAAATATTTACTTTATCTCACGCAATGATTTAATGTAACAAGTCTCTTACACTTTAATCAGAATACATTAATCTTCCTTAATAGCATACTAGCATTTAAACCAGCCAAGAACATTTTGCATAAATCTAATGCAGAATAGACCATATGGAGATGGACATAGATTTAGGATCAAATACAGATATACAGATATGGGAAATTTTCAAGGCACCTCATACAGATATTACAATAATGAAAATATAAATATATTTGATTCTTTAAACATATAAGGGTATATGCATCTTCCCCTGAAGCTCTAATAAAACAAACGATGAGACAAAAGTGTACGTAGAGAAAACAAACCATTCCAAGTAACTGCCCCACTAAAATAGATCCAACTGGATCATAAATTGGATTTCCAGTTACATTAACTGCAACCAAGGATAAAGCAACAATAATTAAGCCAGTAATTGCAACACCATCCTGAGAACACAATATGCAAATTCAAATGTTAACTCCTCATATCTTATTGTCACAAAATCTCAGACTATGATCATATTGATTGACTGATTTGTCAAAAAAACTATTAATCAGATACATTTAGTACAAAGCAAGGAACTGTCAGTTTTTTTTCTAATTAGATATTTGCATAAAAAAATCAGTCTCATCATGCAGCCAAAACCAAAACCATATGTTGTTTGTGCCATGATGTGGCCATCAGATTGTGTATGAGACAAGATGTCAACAGCCATTTTGATTACTGCAAGCATGTGACATATAAATAATTGTAAACCTGAAGGCTAATAAATTTTTTTTGTGAATAAATCTTTTGTAGTATTAAGGGAATTTTTTAAAGAGTTGAGAAACCTTTGCAAATATTTAATATGCTAAAATGTTCAATTATAAATATTATTCAAAACCTTCTATTTTTCTAATGTTTTAAAAAAAATAGTTCACATTTTCTGAAGCAAATTGAATTTCCTAACAAAATAACAATAACAAAATGCTATATATAAATATGCATTTTTATTTAAAAAAAACAATCAAATTCAAAACACAAAACAAAATGTTTTAGGAAATGTGAACATTGGTCAAAAATAAAAATAGTGAAAATACAAAAAAGAAGCAGCAAGGAAGTGAGCTGAGATATAAGATAGCTTTGATACCTCTTGAGCTTTCGAGGAACTCTATATTCTAGGTAGTCGTGTTTGTGGGATACTTTTGAATTATCATAACCTTACTTGAGACATTGAAGATAAGAGAGTTTATTCTTTAAGCTATAAAATGATAATCTCATGTATTGAAAAAAGAGAATAAGTTATAACATATTAAGCTGAAAATGTTTGATATGAAAACATTGCCTGTGAACAAAATATGACATTAAGAACACAATTAAAGCATGGGATTGTTATCCATGCAGACAAAAATAAAGGATATTAGTGATAATATTTACACAATTGCCACTAGGTGCAATTGGTTTGCACGATAAGGAGATAGCATTTGTTTTAATTAAGTTGGTTGCATTTCATGTATATTTATGCTCTTATCTGATTTAAGTTAAGAAATCAAGTTCAGTTTATGTGAAAGCAATTTTAAAACTGGAATTAGGCAAGTATATAAAATAAAGCCATGCAAAGGCTAAAGAGTAAAGACAACTTAGATTAAAGTGATATTTGGAATAGCTCTATCGTTAGCACTATCTTAAGGGTAGGAGACGACTTCCTTCTCATTGAAGTATGAGAAGACATTGTGAAAGAATGTGATTGTTGTCCATAAATTTTGGTGCAAAATTAAAACTTTGAAGATTTGTTAAATTCACAAATTGAAAGTGGTCCACCTTCAATCTTTGATTGCTTTGTATATTGGCAGTAGTAGAATAGAGTTGGGTTAGTCTTGTTTTTAATGGGATTTCAGTGCATCAAACATCAAAGTACTACCAATTTGAGATTTCACACAGTTAAAGTGAAATCTTAGAAGTCAAACAAGATTAAGCCAATTTTGTCTTCTATTGGCAATATCTAGAGAACAACCAAAGCCCATAGGTGAGTCACTCTTAATATGTAATGATTACACATCTTCAAGGTTTTTCATCCACACCAATTTTTATAAACAATCAATGTTGTCCTTTTACAATGTCTTCATATATAGGGAAGAAAGTCATCTCCATGCTTAGACATGCCCCTTAAGATAGAGTTCTTTCAAATAAAACTATATCTTAGGTTGTCTTTAGCCTTTGCATGGTTTCTTTTGCTTAATTATTTCCACATTAGTTCTTAAATTGTTTCCACATAAACTAAACCCTCTCTCAATAGGAAAATAGCATGCAATTTTGCATGAAATGCAACTAATTCAAACAACTCCCAGCTTTGTTTTATGCAAATTAGATGCACATTGGTGTGCGCTTAGATACCAGCATTAATACCATTCATATATATTTTCATGTTAAACATGTTGGGCGGGTTGCAAGTTTGCATTTGTTATTACCTGAATTGGTTGGTCCCCAATCAATGTAAACAGAGAAGTGTGCAGGTCTCGTCTAGAAGATTTTCTCATTGCAGTATATATATTGTTATTTTCTTCCGTAAATGTTTTGAATGCATAAATAGATATCCATATTAATAGTTCCACCTCATTCTCCTCTCTATCGCCTACTTTTAACTTGACCCCATGTCTGTAATGCATCCCTACCTAATATAGAATCTTGTTCATGCCATTCAAGTTAAAATGTAAGAGTTTTGTAGCTCCTTGTTTTTCTCTCTTTTCCTTCTTTCGTTGTGGATTATCCAGTATGGTATAACTATATATAACCTTCATTCATTTGTTACACCTAAATCTCTTCACCAGTCAGCAATGGATTAATCACAAATGCATGCCTTTGCTGGTTGGCCGTGTTATTGATTCAAATGCCCATAGTTTACTTCTTATTTCAATGTTTAGTTCTAATTTTCCTTTTCTTAAGTTAGGGTTTGATTTCCTTAATTCAAGGTTTTTCTGTTTTTCAGTTCAATGAAGGATGGGTGGCACAAAGCATTTGAGTGGCTGGTAAGGATATATTTGAGTCCTTTCTTAGGCTATGAATCTTTCAAGTGTTTAAACAAATCCACGCTATTGTGCCTGTTCTCATTTTCTTAAAGCACCTGGTGCTTTAAACCTGCCAACTTCAATAGTAGCTTAAATGCTCATAACGCCATCTCAATAGAACCATTTTGCACATATTATGCAATGATGGCATAACATCTGGTGGAGGAATTTCTTTCAAAATCCAATAAATCTGTCAGTAAATTGCCATTTATCCTACAATCACATCCAATTCAGCACTTAAAAGTCAGCCATTCCCCTGTTTATGTCCACTAATTTATGTTCAATTAGAATGGCCTAGTATTAGTTGACATGAAGTTTTCCCAGAAGCAGCATGAGCCTGAACTCTAACATCCAAGTCATTGTGTCAAGGAAAATGCATGCACAAACAAAGTAGCAAGCACAATAATGGAAAGTGGAAGCATCACACTAAAATCATAAACTCTGGAATTTTGATGGTCAAAAACAGATTGATATTGCAATGAACTGTAATTCATCATAGACTCCTTATATAATAAATACTAAATAGATTTGCGTGTGCGTCTAGAATAAACAGTAACTATGAAAGCACATAAGCAAATTATCAAGTAGTGCAAAAGCAAACAATCAACTAGTCACTCTGCAGAGAAGCAACCAATTCAACTCTGTACTAAAAAGAGAGTAAGCCTATATTTTACAGTTATTACTTATTTACAGAAATTCACATCCCTGTTAATAGAGCCTAAAGGCTAAAAGTAAAAATGCATGATACTAAATAGGTGATTGTATAGGTTATGAATACAATCATTGCAGGTATGAACTTAAATTTCCATTTTGTCTTGCGTGATAACAAACTACATGAATTACTAGTGCATGCTCACAGTGGGAATTTTATATGATGACTTCATAAAATTATTCACTTATTACTAGGAATATACAACAATGTGCATTTGATACTCTAACTTGTGGTTTCCCAAAACTAATCCCCAAATATTTCAATTTCCTATTGCTCGTTACTTATCAAAAATACATAAATAATCCTGCATCTGGACTAGAAATGACCACTAAATGTGAGATAGAGTTATTGTATTGGAGAGGCAACATAATGATATTTGTTAATTGTCTCAGTACATATATTCACAGGAAAACTATAGTCCACTTTGAAAGAATTATTATTGGTCTACTAACTTAGGATCAATGCAGATTGCCAGATCAGTTTTAATGCAGCAGAATTACCGACTATTCTCCTTTTCAATTTTTTTTTCAATTTTTGAGCTTTTTTCTTGTTGAGCCATAAGGGACTATCCCCTGCCAATTTTTGCACATTTCTAGGATGTCCCCTATTTTTTCTGATAGGGGACAACCCTGTGGATGTTTCTTGGCCGTCCCCGTGACCCCTGAAACATCCCAGGGACAGAAGTGGATGGAAAAGACTAGGGGACCTGTCGCTGTGTAATATAGTTAGAAACTTGTTTCTGGTCAGAAATATAGAACATTCAAAGGGATCAGAAAAATAATCTATTAATAATTCTTTTCTTCATACTGAAGATTTAAATTCTAAAGTGCTTTAGGCAAAATACTTTTGAACATTCTGTAACTGAAAAAATTGAAGTAATCCATTCCTTAACGTCTCCAATAGTAATGTGTCTGATATAATGTGTTGAATCCATTCTTATTGATGAGTGTGACGTGAAATCAACAGGATTGAGTGTTGCAGCGACAACTCCTCTATAATATTGAAAAACTTTGAACATTTACAGAGATGCTATGAACAATCTAGAATATCAAACAGGGCTTTGAACCTGCACAGATAACTATGGTATGGAAAGGATGATGTTTGATTGTTTAAACTTTGAATGAATGATTGCAATACAGTAACAAAAAAGGAAAACCCTTCATTCTCCCATTATCACAAGCAAAAAACCCACAAAATGCCAAAATCTATGCATGCAACACAAGAGAACACACAACAAACCCACAAATCCTCCATTCATTTGCCATGGCCATGGATCTGTTGTGTTAGGACCTAGTCAAGCCAAAAAATCCACTAAAAAAGTGTTGATAGAGCATGTTGTGTTAAAACGGGTCAAGAAAACTTGAACCATCACATAAAATGCAATACGGGTCATCCTTGCAAGAAAAACTTCTCAAATCAGTGCCTTGGTGATTAAACGATGAATTCTGGGCACCACTCAATCAAATCCAACAATCACAAAGTCCATATGAGAAACGAGGGCATACATTTGTATGAAACAGAACAAAAAAGAAAAAAACGTGGGGCACACCTGGTCTGTTG